>CAXIVM010000779.1:0-19850 GCA_964035705.1 Porites rus
TTCCTAGTAGCTACTTGCTCTTAGTAGTATCGCCAGGAGCCCCTAGTAGCGTCCTTGCTCCTAGTAGTACGGCCAGGAGCCCCTAGTAGCTTCTCCTTCTCCCTTAAGGAAAACAATGTCCAAAATGGCAGAGCTGGTTCTCAATATTTTTGGAATGGGCTGACTTTGGAACTAAACCTTTCAACACTTATATATGAAGCAAAAAGGCATGAACGCGGACAACCAGCATGTTCCCCGAACGCTTCCATTCCTTCCCCCCAAAAAATGGTGTAGGGCACACCATAGGTGTGCCACACAGTGTACCTGACCTCAGCTAGGCATCCGGGCCTTGAGGTCCAGCACGCCACCGGCCTCGAGCGTCTCCGAAAGCTTCTGCAACCTTGGTAGATGTGGGTTCGAGTGACAAAGTTTTCCTTGAGACGTCCATCCAAGGTGATGAGGGAAAACACTACAATCCTACTACTCAAACCTAGATTAGGTTTTATATTATATATATATATTGAAATGTACATTTGAGCTGTAAAAAACTGTTCCATCCTGTATGCGTTGAATCCTGATGGGAAGCATTGGGGTGCTTTGAGCACCAAGTATTTACTGACCCCGAAACATGGGCAACAATCGGATTGGTGTGCTTGCGTTCCACAAGATCATTAATCGAAGCCACCCACTTGCTACACATCAACCATCTTGTCCCTGAACAAGTCTTGCACAGCTTCAAACCACAGATTGCACAACAAACAACAGATTGTTGCAAAAAAACAATTGTTGTAGTGAACACTTTGTGCTTCACAAACCCTAGTTGGTACGATGTACAGCACCAACAAAAACAGTAGATGTGGTTTTGTTTATTTCGAGAATTGTGGTCCACTGCTCAGCAGCCTTATCCTTCTGATGATCTATCATTGTGAGATATTGTGAGGTATGTATTATATACCAACTACTTGTGTCATGTCAGGGTGCTTACAATTAATTGACATATACATCTTAGGTGTCTTACCATTTGAGGTTTACACCCCCTGCTCATCGAAAACATCAACTAACCCCAGGACCTACAAAAACACACCACCACCTCATGGATTCGATGGACTGATCCGAGTGCTCGGTTCGACCGGACTGGAAATGCCCTGCGTAGAACAAATATGACTCGATTGACTCGATTGGTGATTGTAGGGGTGTATAATTAATTTGACACGGTCACGCTTACCCCAAAGTCCACTCCACCATACTCCACCCTACCAATCCGTTTCCGCCCATACTCCCGGCCAACCGCGGAGCTCACACTCCTCGGGCCACACGCTGCGCGGCTGCAAGGCGCTGGCAATGCTGCGTCCGGCGATCACTGAGGCGGCGGCGAAGGGGAAACTCCTCAGCCCAAGCGGAGCAATTTGGAGCGAAGGTCATATTAGGGCCGAGGTGATAGTTGGAGGCCGTACGGTGTGTCACGGGCGTGAACATGAAAGTGTCTGAACTGTGTGAATAATTTGCCGGAACCGTGAAATATTGTTTATTGTTTTCTCTCCTTTGGACAGAAAAGCGTTTAACTCATTTTGTGAAATATTATGTTGCCACCATGTTTCTTCACGGGGCTCGGAGTGGGATTAGGATATGTTGTTGTTGTTGTTGTTGTTGTTGTTTTAATCATACCTTTTCCCGAAAGCACCTGCGTACAGAACAACTACCAACTTCATGTTCTCCATCATCACCTTCATCGTCATCACCTGATGACCACCCTCAACATCATCGCCTTCAGCATGTCATCACCATCATCAACACATCACGTCACCAAAAACATAATCACCTTCGACATCATCATCGTATTAAGACGCTGTGTAGATATTCGCGTGAAGATATCTGTGTGTGTGTGCGTGTCAGTGTACACAGATGTAGGTGTACATAGATGTGCAAACGTGTCTATAGGTGGATAGATGTAGGGATGTAAGCGCGCATAGATGTAGGTGATTTAGGCGGAGGCTCCATTGCGGAATCGTGCATATCGAGTGTCTGACACAGTGGTCAAATGCACTGTCAAATGCAACTTGTGCGATCAAAGTGAAACTGTCGTTGAAAAGGAGGTCTGCGCTTGTCAAGGTGTGAAAATGCCGTCGATATTGCTCAATCTTGATGTGGAGGTTTTGGTTCTGAACTGGCAACTTTGTAGTACAAATGAAGTGCGGGGAGCTTCTGGGAGCTCTGCCTCAGAACTGGCAACTTTGTAGTACAAATGTAGTGTGGGAAAAAGCTTCTCGGAGCCGTGGGCTCGGAACCTGCAACTTTGTGGTGTAAATGTAGTGCGGGGAGTCGCTTCTGGGAGCCGCTTCTGGAGGCAATGGCCACAAGACAAAGCCTAGACTAGAGCCAGAACCAACCAAAACACATAACAAAAACGCCTTAATTACGTTAATTAACACAACAACATCCTAGAAAAAGTCACCCTCCTTCTTAAGGTGCCCATTTGGGGCACCAGGAAACGCCAAGCCTTGGTTGCATCCAAAAGTTGTAAATATATCTGCTGGATGATGCCTCTGCTGTCATCTTAAAGAAGCGTTACGTTCCAACATCTTCCACACTCACATATCCATCACTTGGATAGGGACCCCAGGCCATTATGATGTCTATTGTTCAATCCCGGATGTGAACAAAGTCTCCAGCACCGGCCTAAACTCTGCTTCAGAAGTTATCTGGACCGTTCGGGACCCTGGATCCATCTGGATCCATAAACCCTTGCGTAGCCAAAATGTAGAAAAACACATACCAGGAGTCACAAAGGGGTGGTGTTTAGTCCCTTAAGTGAGTGGATAACGGGCACCCCTAACCTCCATTAAGCACCCGTTTGTGACTGCTGGTACTTTTTCACTTTCACCTTTGCCTCCAGAACCTCACCGAAAACCTCCCGGTCAAGATAGTACGGCGACTCCCATCCGGTCCGACCGATCCTCCGATCGACAGGTTCGACAGGTCTCGACTTGTTGGCGGCCGCTTCAGAGGCCACCTCCTGCGCGAGAGTGAGAAGGTTTGGAGGACCAGGGCGCAGCCACATGGCAGACGTGTTCAATTGGGCTTCTGAAAACAAACTTGGACAGTGCATTCTTCCTTGAACTCAATGTTTGGAGACATAGCAAACACGCAAACATGAAGAGACGTTGAATCGCCTGCCACAAAGGAGTGACAAGTATAGATTCTCATGTCAATTCGCAGTAAATTTCTTTGACTGGTCTTTTCAGAACGGGATCTTCCAACCATAGAGACGAGCCCGTTCCAACCGTCTCGACCGAGTCGGCCCCTGCCTCCCACGTGGGTCGCCAGGCCGAGGGAAGCAAAAGGAAGGTTTCCTCGGCCGTAGAAGGCCCGAGTCTCTCGAAGCCATCCAGGCCAAGATCGACGAGCGGGTCGACCGTGAGGCATCACCTTTTGCGATAATCCATAGATTATGAGGCTATATGAGGCTATGATTTGGATTTTGGACACGTCTGCTTGACTGCGGTTTCATCCTTCTGCTACAGCATAAATCATGGAAATGCAGTGGACATCCATGGACACAAATCACATCGCTCGCTAGGATCAGAATAATGACCAACTACACGTTTTAGAGCTGAACTTCTCAACCTGATACCCAAGTGCAGCAACCCAGGGTGTTGTCGGATTGAGGGGAATTCTTCCCTTGAGCTGAAAAGGTGTCACTCCATGCTTCACCGAGGCTCGGCAAATGGACGGCCCCCAAGCACTTTGGAACCGCTGGACTCGAGCCTGTGGGAAAGATGGACGCTGTGGGTGGATGAGTTGGTGTTCTGAACCGGAAAACACAGGAAATCCAGCCTTGAATGCAAACAAAACACCACAGCATGCATGGACTAGCATGAATGGTATTTTGACTGACACCTAACAGAACATATCTGGTTCCCTTGGTCAACATCCGGGTCACGATACCGTCCCCCCGGTCGGGAAAAGTACTCACGTATTAATATACCGTATATTCCTAATATACGTACCCATCCACTCGCACACAGTTGCCTTAACCAACATCATCTGTAGATTTACTTATTTACACTAAGCTAAACCACCCCGAGATTCATGCAACAACCCAACCAGCTGCCCCCTTGCAAATGCCTATAGACATTCTGACAATCTGTGCCCAAAACCTGCTGTGTAAATCATTGGCCGCTCGCCTGGCTCCAATGCCTGCTTCAATAGCCGCCTCATTCTTCTTGTATCTCTCCTAGGTTGGAGAGAGATGTAATTCTGTTGAAACATCAGGGAGAATCCCACCATTATCATTGTTTTGAGGTGTTTTGTGTCAGACCATCAACGAACGTGGTCTGCGACTTGGGTAGATTATGGTACATGCTATCACGAAAGCATCGAGTTCTGTACGTGCCTTTCAGGTCTGGTTGCATCCTTGGATCTTGAAAGCATGGGAGCCCTTCGCAAGTTCCCGGTCCTCTATTTTGTCAATGTACTTTCTGGGAAGCAACACAGGGTCAAAAATGGCTTGGGTGCTCTTCTAGTGGGTCAAGCCGGTGCCTCGCCTGATCTCCTGAGTGGTGCTTCCGCAACCGTGGACCCGCCGCGCGAGTTTCGGGCTGTGAAACGGGCCAAGCGTCGTAACAGAGCTGTGAGAGGCGCTGAGCATAGGCAGCTGGCTGATGAATTCCTGGCGTTTCTGTCCCAGCTGAGGGGCTAAGGCCAAGACCTAAATGTGACATGTTTGACTCTCAACATTCCGTTCGTTTGGACGACACATAGTCGTCTGACATATCTCTCAGGGTCCGGGGTCGGATGGATGGAGTTGTTCAGGCGGCTAAGCCGGTGGAGCAAAAAAGCCTGATCTTGATTCATTTCGCTGTGTGGAGCAAACTCAAAAGCTGCCTCTTCGTGCAGTTCCACCTGACCCATCTTCAACACCAAGGCGCGGTACGGCACCAGTGTCTGGCCAATCCGAGGAATCACATCTTCCTGGGAGGGCGGTACGGCACTCCCAACGTCAGTGGAGGTCCAATGACTGGCCAATGATCCGCCAAAAATTTTTAAATGTGTGACAAAATCGTAGAACTTACGAGCTGAGCTCTTGGGTTTTCTAGTTGTTGACCCAGGGGAACTGGGTGAAAGCCAAGAGTCCCAATGATTTAGATGGCCTACTCATGAGATGTCCTGATTGGAACTAGTCAGGAGATTGGGCAATGGACCTGGAGATCCAAAAAAGATCAAAAAAGGAATCTCCTTGTATACGGCACAATCACTCCGAACACGCTCGGGAGGTGGTGCGAATCTGTCGTTAAAACGTCCTAATCCTAACAAGAGAAACATGCAAGCATGTGGGATAAATGCCTTTCACCATCCGCAATAGAGTTGCGTACAACAGCTGACGAAGGTTCAAACTGCTAGGAAACACTCTTCAGGATGCAGGGGCTGCTGTGCTACATGTGTAATTAACTATTTACAACATGATATGTATATATATAACTTTCATATTATATAGTCTAGACATATCTATATAGACTGAATACCATGAACCAGCCGGAAGGAATTTGCGCTGCTGACCAGTCTGTCAATGACCCTTGGCCCTTAGCTTTTGTTTGTTCACATGATGTCATGCAGTAGCAAAATGTATCAAGTAAAAACATGTCACTCTCTCTGAAGTCGTCTGAAGTGAGTCTCGGAAAATCCTGCATCTTGGCAGACTTAAACTTCCGCGATGCCGGTGATCGGTGTCTATATTACGCTATATTATCTTATGTACCTACCAGTCCATGGTCTACAATATATTACAGTATATCTGGTTGCCTGCAGCATGCCCATCTGCTTGTCTGCTTGTTTATCGGCCACCACCAGCCTCAACATGAACCAAGTCACGGAACAGTATGGACATGTATGGACTATCTGAATCGCTACTAGTAGCGATGCACTTGCTATTAGAAGCTTCTTGTTACTACTAGTAATGCCAGGAGCCCCTAGTAGCGATGCCCTTTGCTCCTAGTAGCGTCCTTGTTACTAGTAGCTTTGTATTGGCCATGATCTTTTTGCTCACAACATCCACCCGCCCCAAGGACAGGTGGGTGGCCCCCGGTGCCGGCCGAAGGGCCTTCGACGCCTCCGCGGCGTCTGCGGCCGCTCGCTCCACGTGCTTCGCGGTCTCGTCGTTGTGGCGGCGCTCGGGCGAGTGGTTCAAGTGCCGGGCCGTCAGAAGGGAAGCGAGGTGCCGAGACCTTGAGGCAGGTTCTGGGAGGACTGGGTGGCGAAATGAGACCAAAGAGCCACATCCAACATCCCCCATTCGCGACTCAACCTATCTACCAATGCTGCCAACTCAACCTTCAATGTAAATGATCACTGATGCTTCCCCACTCCCTGTCAGCCACCTTCTCACTTCTTCATACAAGTGACACTTGACGTTGCACTGATCGGCTGCCAGCCATATCTGCTGAGTGGGGCCGCTCCACCTTGACGCCTGTCGATGGCCGAGCCGACGGAGTGGAGCAAAAGCAACAAGGAGGCCTTCTCTTCACGGGAATCGACATGTCCCAAGTTACGCAGAGATTCTTTTACTCAGAAAGGTACGGTTGTGGATTTTTTCACTGTATGATGGTGTTTCGAGGGTGAACTTGCTTGATCTTGTGGTCTTTCTGCGTGATTGGAGGATGGTGAAATGAACGAATTGGATCACTGGTATTGGTGGTTCCACTGGGTTCCACCAATGGATCCAGGACTTGACTGGCTGTCGAATCACTCAATGAGGTGTTAAACCATTTTGCAACAGGACAAACATCGACCCTCAAAAAGGCGTACCCAATACAGATCCATTAGGACAGCCATCCAAGGGTCTTGTATCAAATAACCCAGCTTCGACACATCCAGGGCAACAAAACCGGCCTTCTTTCGCCAGCCTGGGCAAGAAAGAGGAGCAACAAAACCCATGAATACTAGGAGCAAGGACATTAGTAGTAGCTCCTGGCATTACTACTATATAGTAGCAAGAAGCTACTAGGAACAAAGGGCATCGCTACTAGGAGCAAGGACGCTAACGATGGTGTGGAGCTCTCATCCCTCTAGACTCGACATGTTTTGAAACACGGGTCCCATCACGGGACCGGCGAACCAAGGTACACAAGCACCCAAAGAGGTGAACAAGCATTGATTGGTCAGGATTCTTTGAACCAAGCACACCTAATTCCTAAGTCAGTGCATTAATATGCATGAACAATGACCCTGGAATGTATCCCCTCAGAGTAGTCCAAGAAAAGACTGAATGACTCCCGTGAAGTGTTCTAACCATGTTTAGCCTCCGGGTTGGAAACCGGACATGTAGTCGTGCTATTTTTGTAAGTCGATACATTTTGCACTCTTCCGACCCGGTTATGTAGACTATGATGATGATGATGATGATGATGAGGATGATAATGATTGTATAATTGTTGATGAGTTGCTGATGCGACGACAGAAGATACAACGGGAGGTTCGGGGGGGTTGGGGGTGGTTTCGTTCGTGTGATCAGTAGAACACGATGGCGATGAGTTGTTGATGTGACGACGGAAAATACAACGGGAGGTTCGGGAGGGGGGTTGGGGGGGCTGGTTTCGTTCGTCTGATCAGTGTTCGCATAGGTGATAAATAATGACCTCAAACATGTGGGTGTTTACACGGTTCTTGTTGTTTGGGAGACTTCCTCATGTTACAAAAATGACACAACTACACGTTCTGTTTCCGACCCGAAGGGTTGTTTTAGTATTGTTCACTGCAGGGAGAGCTTACTTGTCTATGCACCGCATCAAGGGCTTGTTCACAAGTTCATCTTTCCATACCTTTTCATAGCTCCCAAAAGGGTCTGAAGACTAGAAGTGGGCCAATGTGCTTGTTATCTGTTATCATCCCTACTGCAGTACGTATAGGTCCTGTGACGTCTAGAAGCATTAAGCATCTCTTGGATTCCACAACCACTCGATTTGAGATACAACTATATAATCAGCTATACATCCTATACAGTTTAAAGCTTCCTGATTTATGGAGGTTGCGTTTGGCCGCCAACCTGACAAGTAGTTGTATAATGTGGTTGGACCAGGCTTGTGCTTTGATTTGCTAAGTAGTCTAACGAATGGTAAATCCTTCATGACTTGACTGAACACCCACAATGAGAGCCCAAACAATGAGGAACTAACGTAGCTCCACACGGTCGGGCAGAAAATCTCTTCTGCCAACTACGAAGCACTTTTGAAAAGCCCCAGTTAGCAGTAGTGTGTGTGTGTGTTGATGTTGGACTCGCTCAGGGCAGTCGTTAGAAGGGAAGCACAAAAGATATCACAGTGGCTTTCCCACAATCCGTAGCCTCCACTTCAACACCTCGAGCACAACCAACCAGGACCATCCTGTTTGTGTGTCCTGGCTGGACTACCCAGCCCACTACTATCGGGATCTCCAAACAGGACACCCAAACACGATGGTCCAGGTAGGTAACCAGTGGTTCCAAAGACTTGCGCCATAGACCGAACGAAACCCCTGGCCCATGGGATCCACGGGTCCGCGGTCCCACCTCGTACGCCGTGGAGTCGGGCGGCCCATGGGCAACCATGGACGGCCACCGGTGAACCACCGGATGGGCACGGACGAAAAATGCCACTCAAACGGATGGACACGTGACATCATTTGTGTGGGGAGTGTGTTTTTGGACTGGGGGAGAGGGTAGGAATAGTAGGATTTGACACGGTTCTTCTCTTATTCTCTCTTCTTGTCTTAAATGTGGGGAGGCCAATGAGGCAGCCATGCCTGAAGGGTTTGCTGATGTTTTCCTCACCACTTTCCACGGGAACAACAGGAGGCTTCCATGGCCCAGGTTGTACTCCTGTGTCGAAGAAGTTGTTCCAAGAAAGCAAGCGGCGCAGAACCAAAAATCTATCAGCCAGCTAACTCATAAAAATGCCTATCATGTTAAATAAAATAAAATATATTACCCGGATTGCAAGGATCACGGTACTTACAGTATCGTACTCTAAGAGCTCTTCCATTAATGATTATCAGTATATGATCACCGGAGGATTCAGTGCTTCATTTTGACTCGTCCTTTCCATATCCTCCAGCTTGAGCCAGCTCTGGACTCTGGCGGACGTGGCATATAATTACTGTAGAGGTTTTGGAGGACTCAGGGAGCCAAGTATATACAGTAAATGGAAGACCCAAAGCAAGTTTTGAGAACAGTCCTAGTTCCTTTTCACCTGGATTGCACCCTTAGAGAAACGTGTCTGGAACATTCTATTGGTGTGATCTCTGTTCCCGGGTGAATACACATTCTGTGAACCAATTCTCACGGTTCTTCAGTGATCCGGCAGTTGGTTTATACGTTGTAGGTCTTTATATTCTGACTAATCACTCTTCGACCTGTGTGGAGGTTCGCCAAAGCATGACACAAGCCGAGCTACCCCAAAAAACACCAGGTGCAAAAAGTGTAGATGATAGTGTTCAAAACCTACTGATGGTTTCCCTCTTTTTTGCACAACATCATGCTTTCCAAATGTAAAAACAAACAAATAAGAGTGGATCCCAAGTGGATCTCCGAACTAAACATGCGCTAACCCTTGTATCGAAATGGATATGGGAAGAAATTGAAACATGAACACAGTCCAACCGCCCGTGTCTCCAAAGTGCCACTCTTGGGGAACCTGGATTCCGCGCTTTCCGCGCCTGGCGTGGATGTCCACACCTAGCAGTTGCCAGGAGTGTGGACACTCATGATCTGTTCATCGTTTTGCCAACCTGAACCCGCGTCATCAAACCTTCGAAGCAAAGTTGGTGAACTCAAGTCACCAGCTAGAGAACAAGCATCTACACATCTCAGCAGTTGATCCTCAGATCCTTTTTGTGGCAATCTCCTTCTCACACTTTGCGGATCTTTGATCTTTTGGAGCAAAGCTTCCGGGCAATTTCCAGGTTGCTATATAGTTCTAATTCATTTTCTAATACAGTTACTACAGTAAACTGTGCAATATCATGTAATTACAGGGATTCCCCGCTGTTCTGAAACTGAAACAAATCTGTGCGATCTTTCGGGAAAAAATAAACAACCCACTCGCCGTGAATTCTTTTTGAAACAAGCTCCGGTGGTGAACAACGAGTGAGTTGATAGATGTTGATAGTGATATATAGTGATAGATGTTGAAAGACTCTCAGTTCCCATGTCAAGGTCGCAAGGCCTCACTTTCGCGGTAAACACTGACATGTTTTTGCACACACGCGATCTCAAGAAGTCAGCAATATCTGGCAGTGAGGCTCCCGGTTCTGGTTCTATTTATATAAAGGAAACGGACTCGGACCCCTTGCACGAAACCATCGCCTGTGGTCCTGCAACATCTCCAACAGCCTTTGTGGGTGTCTCCGACCTCAAGGCGCATTGTGTGGTTTGCGGAACCAGAAACCAACGTTTGTCCACAACTAAGACAACCGTTAAACGTTTTATAAGCAACCCTTGGGTACACATGGATGTGTACCACTTTGTCCCGTTCAAAAGCATGTGCTCGTCTGAAGGACCCCAACAAAGGTGTACGAATACCAGTTGGTTTGTGGCAGTGGCCTTCCAACATGCATCCAAGAAAATGAACCCAGAAACTTGCCTCAACTCTGTGTTTAAATCCGACCTTGTGGGCGCCCCATTGGCAAGAATTGTGCGTGATGCACTTTTGCATTGTGGTGAGTATATATATGGTGAAAGCATGTGAGCAGCGTGAGGCCTCTAGCTGCTCTAGCTACCTTGGATCACACAACACAACACCCAGGTCAGAATCTCAGAATAAACTAGAATTGCGCCCCTTAGCACAAGCAACTGGCAAATACAGTGCCAAAACATCATGCCATCATGTCAAGCAAGGGCCAAACCGGGCTGCTGCGCTCTCACCGAACGGACGTACTGCGGTGTTGTTCAAGCCGCGGAATCCTTTCCATCGTCTCCTACAATGTGAGATCAGGCGGAAGCAGTCATTAACGATGTAGCCTCGTCCCAACATCAATCTGCAGGTCCAAGTCGACATCAGACTCTCCAGTTACCATGCGTAGTAGGACAACACCAAACTCTGATGTGTCTCGGCGTTCAGCCATTCACTACAAGCACCTGTGGGCCTGGGAACAGGGCCGAGTAAAAGCAATGACTGCAGCAATGCAATGCAAAGCAGCATCAAAACAATGCACAAACACTGATCAAGTGGTACGCACTTTGCGTCTTTTGCGCCAACATGTTGCACCGATGTTGCAGGCATTTTGCACCATCTTTGACTGAATGCCAAGCAAGTTATGTGAACACATAATTTCTTCTGCATATCACTCTATGCAATGACAGCTCCTTGAACCAAGTGGCTCCGACAAGGCCTATGATCCTTCTTCTTCTATGTCACCATCATTTGGCTGGCACGAACTTAATGGTAGCTAGCCATCAAGCTCACAAGCCCATGCAGTTGCAAGGAGGGCCGCATGCTCAAAACGCGTCATGCCAAGGACTTGAGAGCGCACAGCTGCAGTTGATCCCGTGCATTACAAATCTGAGCGCACGAGTGTTGCACCAACTGACCAACTGCCGCACAGCAGAGGCACATTGTGTTGACATCACGCCTGTGTGTGAAGCATGTTCATGCCCAACTGGCAGGCACCAACTTCAACCCAAGCCTATTGTGTCATGAAAATGTTCAGGAAACCGCTCATGAAACAAACCCCCATGCGACTCCTCCAACAGTGTGGCAAATGTTTTTAGATATGGGATATCTTAGTTGGACCCCCCCGTCAACCCCCCCAGGATAATTAATTTATTTAACTGAGACCCTGGGAGTTAGATACTAATAATTTAACTTAGATATCACCATTAGTCAGATAATTTTTTAACATAAAGGTCTAGGGGCCCCCCTACAAAAGCATGCAAGAGCAATCATAGACAGCAGATGTTCATAGCTGTCCCTTTTCCATCTCGCGATCAACTGTGTCTCTGGTTTTTGATTGGTTAAGTACAACTTGGATCTCTTCTCCAAATCGTGCTTAACAGACCCCAATTCAACCTCTCAGCGCCCCAAGCAACTTCAGCTGAAAGATTTAAGCAATTGTGCGCTGGGTTGCACAAGATACGTCAAAGCTCGTGTCCAGCCCGCATTCAAGTCCCCCTACTTTCGCAACATCTGGCAACAACACTAGACTCAAATCAAATCAGGAAAGCATAGGAAAGGAGAATAATGGAAAAGAATGGAAAAGATTTAGTTGATCAATCCTTGGTTTGATTCATCCTTGGCTTGATTGAATCAGCCCAAAGCATTTCAGAATCAACTCAACTCCATCTTTAGAGGGGCAGGGGACTCTGCGTAAATCTTCTCAAGCCAGGCTGTGAATTTCTTTGGGTTATCACCCGGCAAAGGTGACATGCCTCTCAGCTCCCGGAGCACCAGCGCACCGTACCTGATCGTTACTACGTAGCCGAGCAACGAGGCAAGGACTTTAACATACCTTATAACAGACCTATCTTCGGAGGTGAACAAATACAAAGAATATCAAATAATAACAAATGAAGAAGGATATCTGAAATCAAATTGAATCCGGACACGAGAGGGCTTGCGAATCTTTGGATAACGTTTTCCAATGTTCATGATTCTTCAAATATCTTTTGAAATAACCAGGAGCACGCGCCACAATCTCGGTAAACTTTGGCTCACAGTTCTTTGCAAGCTTCACCCTCTCGGTTTTCTTGTCAATCAGCATCCGGATGTGGGTCTCGTAATCCCTGGCCATGGCTACTAAGCATCTCTGTATGTTTTTTGTGCCTGCAGCCGTGCGAGCAAAGTCATCTTCTGACAAGAACGTCTCAGAAACGGCGACAGTCTTCCCCTTGGTCACCTGAAATGGGACACCGGACTTGAGCAGATGCATCATGCATTTCAAGGTCGCTGTGCGGACACGGACTTGGAAGTACTCATCGGTGTACTTATGCTCAAAGTCAGCCACCTCGAAAATGACACTTCCATCATCTGCTTTGAGAGAAACGACCGGAGATCGCGAGGATGCCACAAGCAAATGCCCCTTCTTCTTGCACTCCTCATTTTGGGGTACCAAAATTCGACAATGAATACGGCTTGCAGAAGAAACTGGAAGCGGTCCCGAAGGCCACAGGTGCTCCTTCTTTCCCTTCCCGCCCCGCCACACACAAGTCACCAATCCAATTCTCAATGGGCCATCTTCGCTATGAGAACAGAATGGGCGTACCACAACAAGCTGGCATGCACGCTTCCCATCCTCTGTGGAAAAGGTGTTCGGGCGAAAATGGGTAAGCTTCTTGATACCATCCTTGAACTCCGTCACATCTGCGTCATTCTCGTCAAAGGCTTCAGCCACGCGATTGGCATAGTCGGCCCAAAGGCTATGCCTACTCTGTCGGGAGGCATTGCACATAAACTCCATCCTGGCTTCAGCCAATGCGTGTTCACACATTTGATAAGGACCCGCTTTTCTTTTGGGGCCATATACAGCTGCTCTGGACATTATTCCTTCATTGGATCTCACGAGTCCACAGAAGCTCCTCATTGCAGTAGACAGCTTGCGCACACGAAGCATGGCATCCAATTCTCCTTCTTTCTTCTGCGGGATGAAATCTGTCAAGCCCGACGTTGACAAAACGTCGGCCAGACCCCTAACCTTGCTGCACGGGGTCTCCTCCTCATCAACCTCTCCATCGCTGTCATTCTCTGCCGCAATGTCCGGCCCCTCCTCTGGAGTCAAACCTTTTGTCGCTAAATCCTCCTCTGCCTGAGCAATTTCCTGCTTCATCACCATCTGGCTCTCAAAACCTTCCAGAGCATCTGAAACTGTTGGATCTTGTGGATCTGGTTCCACAATCTCAGCTGGATCCTGCCAAGCTAGGATGCTCACATTTGCACGCTCACGCCACGACGGCCAGAACTGAAAATTTAACCCAGGGGATGTGAGCAGAGGCAAACCCCTGGAATATTATCTGGATATATCTGGAGTACCCAGTTGGGAAAAACACATGACAAATCAGTGAACAGCAAAGATTAAAACCTACCTATGTTATGATGTCGCCCACCCATGGATAATTTATTGATGTTTATTGCTAGCTAATGACGCTGGAATATGTCGGAGCTGTCCTCCTCATAATCGTCTTCTAAGTCCTCTTCTACCAAATCCTCACCAAAAAGCATCTCTCTTCCAACGTCTGCCCACCACTTCTGAAAATCTGCCATGATGGTTGCTGCTGATTGGCCAACTAGACAGCAGCTTGCAAAAGTTGCTGCCTGTTTGAAACTTTCCCGGGACAAAGTAGTCAAGTCCCCAATCTTCTCGACATCGTTGAGCCGTGTTGATGATGCCTTCACAGGGAAGAAATAAAATAGAAAGCAACAACGGCAGCGAATTCATGGGGGCTCTGGCGAAAAAAAGGGCAAGATCTACTCAACACCTCACCCGCCCCTGGATAAATTCATGAAACCTCACCCGAGCCTCACCCTGTCCAGTCAGGGGTCCAGTCAGTCTATGCTGTCAATTCCGCACCATTTATTTAACCGCTGGTGTCTGAGAGACCAATCCCCTAGTGTTGAATTTCATTGAAATTCTTTGAGCTTACTGTACGCAAATAATGTTGCAGTCCAGGAATACCACATCTACCCACGAATTGTCACAAACATCATTGAAGGCAGCTGATCATAGGAAGCAGATCAAGCGTGCCCAAATTATTCGTGCACATTCAAACTTGATCATGTATCGCACTTGGCTTGACTTGGCAGCAATGAGAAGATTGCCCTGCAGGCACACTCAATAAGTCGGCTTGCTGGCGCTGTTGAACAGCACCCATGAGCGGAACCACGCACGGAAGACAGCATTGGTGAAAGCTGTTGTGTACGCTGCACTTAAGGCCAGATCAGGTCCCCCACTGACACTTCCTCCTTTGGATTTCACATACAATCGAAGCGGTGTGCACAGTTTCTTCTCAAACTTGGTCCGATTCTTTTTCACCTTGTCCGCCAAGGCCGCCCTCAGCTTGTTGCCTTTGACTTTGCGCTGAAGCCACGTGATGTACTCGAGGTTGCCGAAAAGGGTAGTGGGTTTGCTCATGAAATGACCAAAGAACCCCATATGCGTTTCAATACTTTCAAATTCCAGATCTGTAGCAAGCTGTTGCCAAATGGGTAAGGCAAACATGGTACTTGAAAGTGGCTGTTCAAGCAAGACCTGGACCCGTTTGATGAGGCTGACTGCCCTGATGCACACTGCAAGGTTTTCAGTGAGGAGATTCGATAGTTTGACCTTCAAGTTGCTTTCATCGCCACGAGGTCCAAGCTGGTGTCTTTTGTGGACGCTGCTTGAGAGGAAAATAAAGAGGGAGCAGGGAGGTCCCGCCGCCATGAGGCCACAGGGCAACCTGGCTCAAGCTGCAGACATTGAAATGATGAAGGGCTTGAACACTTTTGAAAAGATTGACAAAGGATGACTGAAATTAGGTTGACATAACGCAGATCAACTATAAACAACGTGGATTGTGGTAGGCCAAAGGGACAATCTCAGACAAAGGAGAAGCATACTCCACCAGCCCTCCTTGGAGGTAGCATCATCGCTTGTGCTGATCTTGATGTCAAAGCTAACACACTTGTATAACTGGCGGCGAAATGCACGTGAAAAGGCTTGGCTTGCACCATAGATGTCTACTGCGTGTAAGTCACAACATCCCTTCCAGCTCAAGACGTAGTTCTGAATTTCTGTCCAGTGGTTCTCGGCGACATACCAGGATTCAGGACGAACATTTGTGGTCGCGTCATCACGCAGATCCTGATTCGAACATTATCCAACACATTCCAATACTATACAGGTGCAATACGAAAACAACTGAAGACATCTGACAGATGCAAAAACTATCAAAAACTATCCAAAACAAATCAAAACAATCAAAAAACATGCAAACCATCCAGGTCGCAAACACTGGACCCGTTGGTGCGCATCTGCAGACTGGCGAGAAGAAGGCCAAGAAAGCAAAGAAAAGCATCCACGAGGTCACTACGCCCATGGCAGCAAGATGCAGCTACACTCAGAAGCGGTCAGAACTGGAATCAATCACAGGCAGATCTTGAACAAGACATACGAATCGAAAAAACGTGGACCAAACCGCTGCCAATGAACCCAAGCACGAAATCGAGCGAACGCGTCCCTGACCCAGCCTTGGGATACCTTTGCGTCTGCCACAAATGGAGGAGCTGGCAGGCATGAATACTTCCAGCCGTGTCGAGAGTTCCGGCTGATTGGCCGCGCTTTTGGGACTTGACACGCCCAAAGAAATACTCAATCGAGTCCTCCATTGTCATCTGGGGTTCAAAGGTCAGGTGCTTTGGCCAGGACACTGATCGCACAATCAAGTGCGACAGCATCTTCAACAGGTTGATCATAGTAGGCTTGGGCAGAAAGCTTACGGGCCACTTCTTCCCTCTCTGGCATTCTACTTGCATGAGCGCTATCAACAACAAGTAGTAACCACTCCAAGCGTTTCGCAGAATCTCTTCAACGGAGAAGATCTTACTAGCTGTCCAGCCACTGAAGACCAAGGCGTGTAGAAACCTTAGACGCTTAAAAGATGCCAAAAGGATCTATACTCAAGCAGGACCTGTAACAGGTGAAATTGAAAAAACAAAGACCAATATAGACAAATATTCACAAATATCCTCATTCAATCTGGGTGTCTGCAATATCACCACGCCAAAGTCATCAAAAACATCCAGCCCTGTGAACTTGGGGTTCATCATCCGCACTGCCTCACGGTCGGAGTGGTCATCCTTGCCAATGAGACTGGCTTTGGGACAACCACAGAATGAGAGCGCAGCAACTGCGACATCGTACCCGAACCTGCATCCATCGCGCACAAGCAACCTACTTGCAACCGAACGTGACAAAGCCTAATCACCAAGCGCAAAAAAATGCAAAAGAAATCAAAGACTTCATACTCTTATATAATCTTCATAGAAATTCACAGAACACTCAGCAATGGCCAGGGAACAAGATCATGACCCTTGCAGGTGACCGCAGAGCACGGCTGACAGCTTTGAGGATATGTTTTGGGTCGCAACACCCAAACAACGGGAACTTGCCTTTGTAGACCATGTGGGTGGCATGGAAACACAAAGGCTGAAAAGATAGCTGCGCAGGCTTGCACTCAGACATGAACCTGAGCTCGCTGTATTCGCTTGGGTGAAGCATTCCTAGTAACCATTTGTCCAGCTTGCTGAAAGAAAGGTGGCAATCAAATGCTAGCGCGACTGGCGGCACATCGCCGTTCGCCTGAGCGCAAGCGAAGAGCAGGGAGTCCATGTCACGCAGCTCTGAACTTGCCGTTGCCACACGCAGACGAGGAACTTGTGCAATCTGGAACGTTCCCCCCTTGCGGTCGATGGGCTTGAGGACTGTTGATACGTGCACTTGTGCCAGTTGGTCCTTGGTCAACTGCACCTTGCCATCTTCCTCAACGTACGGAATCTTGCCGTAGTCTGGAAAGGCTCCTCCCACGACAAACGTAGCCTTGTGATCGGTTTCACCTTCGCTGCACAAGAGACAGGCTTGAACCCAACTGGATCCACCAGTTGTCCAGCCTATTGGGTTTGCCTGTGCCCCCACCTGCCAACAGTTATGTAGCCTTTTTAGTCTGGGTAGATTTATCTAGAGGGGGTTGACCTCACAAATAGCCCACGAAATTACACCAAGTCTAGGATTTCAGGATTCCAGGGACCAGAGATAGAACAAAGCACTTTATCAATCTTTATCCTCTACACCTTACCCTAGAGGTGTGAAACCTACTAGGTCCTATTAGGCTTGCCTGTACCCCCACCACAACAGTTGTGTAGCCTTTTTAGTCTGGGAAAATTTATCCAAGGGGGGTTGACCTCACAAATACCCCAGGACATTACACCAAGTCTAGAATTCGAGGATTCCAGGGAATAGAAATAGAACTAAACACTTTATCAATCTTTATCCTCTACACCTTACCTAGAGGTGTGAAACCTACTAGGTCCTATTAGGCCCCGTCAGGCTTGCCTGCGCCCCCACTTGCCAGCAGTTATGTGGCCTTTTTAGTCTGGGTAAATTTATCCAGGGGGGGTTGACCTCACAAATACCCCAGGAAATTCACCAAGTCTAGGATTTCAGGATTCCAGGGACCACAGATAGAACTAAGCGCTTTATCCATCTTTATCCTCTACACCTTAGCCTAGAGGCGTGAAACCTACTAGGTCCTATTAGATCCTATTAGGCTTGCCTGTACCCCCACCTGCCAACAGTTATGTACCCTTTTTAGTCTGGGAAAATTTATCCAGGGGGGTTGACCTCACAAATACACCAGGAAATTACACCAAGTCTAGGATTTAATGATTCCAGGGACCAGAGATAGAACAAAGCACTTTATCCATCTTTATCCTCTGCTAGAGGTGTGAAACCTACTAGGTCCTATTAGGCTTGCCTGCGCCCACCTGCCAACAGTTATGTAGCCTTTTTGATCTTTTTAGTCTGGGTAAATTTATCCAAGGGGGGTTGACCTCCAAATACCCCAGGACACTACACCAAGTCTAGGATTCCAGGATTCCAGGGACCACAGATAGAACTATGCACTTTATCAATCTTTATCCTCTACACCTTGCCCTAGAGGTGTGAAACCTACTAGGTCCTATTAGATCCTATTAGGCTTGCCTGCACCCCCACCTGCCAACAGTTATGCAGCCTTTTTAATCGTGATAAATTTATCCAGAGGGCGGTTGACCTCACAAATAGCCCAAGAAAATTACACCAAGTCTAGGATTCCAGGATTCCAGGGGCTACAGATAGAACTAAGCACTTTATCAATCTTTATCCTCTACACCTTACCCTAGAGGTGTGAACCCACTAGGTCCTATTAGGCTTGCCTGTGCCCCCACCTGCCAACAGTTATGTAGCCTTTTTAGTCTGGATAAATTTATCCAAGGGGGTCTGACCTCATACACACCCCAGGACATCACACCAAGTCGTCCTATAGGGCTGACCCCTTCCCTAGGAACAAGATGCTAAAGGTCACAGTCTATTTTATCGAGCGCTGGTTGACTGCAGCCCCCCCCAAACAAAAAATAGAAAACAAACATGAATGGCAGTTGCACCGTGCGACTGAGGCCTTGGATGACACAGTGCGTCCTGGCATACACAACCTCGTCTCTCACCAGCATATAGCTGTTGGCCCTAGACTGCTCCAGGATGGCAATAGATCTCCGGATTCCTTCACAAAGCTGCTCTTCATCAGGGATGAAAAAGTACGGCAGGAAGGAATTCGTCAAGCTGAGTCCGGCATCATTCCTGGCATCTGAACTAGTCGTTTGGGCAATCCCAAACGCTCGCTGGACGTCATGGTTCTTGAGGATTCCTCCCAACGCAAATCCGAGCTCTAAAATACCAACGCTCCCAGGTGAAATGCTGCTACCGGTTCGCTGCGTGTGCCCTCTGCGGACACGGTCGGCCTTTTTTAGGAGCGCTGGCACTAGAACTTTGGCCACGTCGTCAGAGTTTAATGCTCCTTTCGCTATCAGATCCTTGGCTGTAGCGAGGCCAGGAGCTACTAGTAGTGTCCCTGCTCCTAGTAGCGATGCCAGGAACCCCTAGTAGTTTCTTAGTGAAAATAAAGAAACTAATTGAAACTAGCCAATCTGTCACGTCTTGTTGCTTGCCTCTTGCCAAGAAACAATCATGGAACAATCATCCTGCGATAGTTTACCAGAGGAAGCTGCTTCGACAAAGGTATTGAACTTCTCCTTGTGCTCCACAGGAACGTCACTGAATGTTTTGGTGTCCAAATACTTTAGGTTGCAAGACATGAAAAGCTGGAGGGCTCGATTCTGTCG
>CAXIVM010000780.1:0-17954 GCA_964035705.1 Porites rus
TTGAAGGAATCGAACTGTGTAGCCAATGCTGATCCACATGTACCCATAAAGTCTTCATGTAGAACCACTTGGTCAACAGAGGATAGCAAATCAATGAACCGCTGCTTCGCTTGGTCATTGTCCATCAAAATGGAGGTGTTGTAGTCAGCCCATTGGAACAGGTCTTGGAAGTTTGCTGGTCCCTTTGGAAAGCTGCTGTCCATCAATGCAGCCTGTCAAGATCGCAATCCTACAGTTACAATGATATAATGACAAACAGCAAACACTCAATTCAATTAAGCATCAGTGTACTTGTAACAGTGTAACTATCATAACCTAACAAAAGGTGTCTTAAGACAACAATTGTAGCATGGCCTCCATTGTATCATCAGCATCCAAGTCAGCATCAACATCTTCAGATGCGTCTGCATCATCTAGGACCACTTGGTCCATCGAACGCTTGGGCATTTGCGCTAGTGACAATGACAGCAACACAAAAGAATTAACACATTATGCATTGGGAACTCTGAGAGAATGTTTGTTTGCTGTTCTGAAAGAAAGGAAGACCGGTGGCAGCGGATAGGTAGAACTGCAACACGACACCCCACAATACTGAAGGCCTGAAGTCAGTAGAACAGTTTTTTTTAATGTTTAATTCGTTTTGATTGTTTTAAATACAATACAAAAGAAATACATTGCAAAAATAAAAAGCTAAAAGCTTTATTATTGTAGAAACAAAACAATTAGAAAAAAACAAAGATAAACAACAAAAAATATTTTATATTGTAAAAAAACACAAAAAAACAATAGTAAAATTTTTAAAAAATCCTTATTCTCAACGCTCAAACCTTATTCTCAACCTCGAGGTTGAGAATAAGGATTGAGGGTTGAGAATAAGGAATTATCATATATGTTTTCCAAAAAATACTGTATGTTTAATGTATTTTTTTGACATTCTATGTGCAAAAAGCTTATTCACGCCTGATAATAAGCTTTTTGCACATAGACTTTCAAAAAAACTATATATATTATAGTATTTTTTAAAAAACATATATGATACTTCCTTATTCTCACCCCTCAATCCTTATTCTCAACCTCAAGGTTGAGAATAAGGTTTGAGCGTTGAGAATAAGGATTTTTTAAAAAATTTACTATTGTTTTTTGTGTTTTTATTTTTTTACAATATAAAATATTTTTTTGTGTTTTTTACTTTTATAGTATAGAATATGTTTTTTTTGTTATTTTTTGTTTTGTTCTATATTTTTTATTTTAGTATTAGTTGTTGTTAAATTATTATGTTTTTGTGGGTGGGGGAGGAGGAGAATCAGAAACTGTTTTTGTGTGTGTGTTTGTTTTGTTTTTTTTACACTTTTTAATATTTTTAATATTGTTGTATTTGTTCAATACTATTTGGATACTAAATATGTGTCAAATTTGTTTGTTTGTGTATTTTAAGAATTGTGTGGTTCTATTTGTGTTGATTATTGTAATAGCTTCATTTGTCCAGTAATTTTTGTTCAATGGTTAGTTGCCTTCTTTACTACATATTATATAGTTTTATGTACTAAATAATATATTACATGTGACTGTGTTGTTGTTGTTGTTTTTAGTATTATTAATTACAGTCACAATTATGACTTTATACATGTTATATATGTTATAGTGCGTTGTAATTTGGTCTTGTCTTCTTTTTTGTGGGGAGTGCTAACATGTGTTCACTGGTTCATTGTTGTTTTATGCTTGAATTGTTTCAATTGTGCCTTAGTTTATTTTTGTTGTCTTATAAGGTTGTTGTCTTCTTTGTTTTTTTGTTGTTGTTTATGTGCTTGTGTTTTTTTTAAATAAGGGGCGTGAAGCATATCCAGTAGTTTCATGATTATATATATATGCATACTTATGGCTTTATGATTTGCAGTCAATGCCAGTCCAGTAGTACTATATAGTGCACTGACTTATAGACTAATTCTTTTTGGGAGGGGATGAGGGTTGTGTATGTGTCCAATGTTCTTTTCCAGTGTAATTACTTGCTTCAAATGCTTTAGGTTTTTGAGTTGTTGAATTGTTTTTGTTTGTAATATGTTTTCTAATTCTGACATTTTTTATTGACAATTGTTTGAACGAACCATCAATAGAGTCGCTATACATTTTGGTTGTTAATGTATACATTTCTCTTGCAATGGAATATATATATATAGATGCCTTCAATATACTTCATTTTCTTGATGATGTTTCATTGCGCATTTACTTAGACGGACTGACTGACCTACATGTGTATTTTTGATGCACCAAAAAACATGGAAAACAATGAAACATGTTGTTTGTTTACCCAAAGTAACAGGGACACTCCTAAAAACATGGAACATGAACATGGCATCATAGCCTCATAGCGATGGCATCATAGCCTCCAGCCTAAAAGCGCTGGCCTCCAACCTAGTATAGCGATAGCCTCCAACCTCATAGTGATGGCATCATAGCCTCCAGCCTAATAGCGCTGGCCTCCAACCTAGTATAGTGATGGCCTCCAACCTCATAGCGATGGCATCATAGCCTTCAGCCTAATAGCGCTGACGTCCGACCTAGTATAGCGATGGCAGGTAAGCAGGTCAGCAGTTCTTTTTTGACTTTGCGATTATGTCTGGGTCTTGCGGGAATACTGCTTCTTGGGAGGCAAATCCCTCACAATGGGAGCAAGCTGGTTGAATACATCATCTGCAATAATCCCAGGTTCCTGCGGCGTTGTGCGGGAGCCATCAAGCGCAAGATCTTGGTTCTCTGGATAGCCCAGGCTCCATTTGAACCATGCCATGTGGTGCACTTCTTTCAACTTTGATTGCCAGTCCGATGGGTCGTTTTGATCAAAGGTTTGGCTGAAACTTTTGTTTCCCAGCTCATCAATCCATGCATCTACATGGATATTCCTCTTCCAAGTACTAACCCAGCGATGGTCATTCGCGTTAAGGCGCAAGCTGCATGCAGGAAAAGGAGATATAGGTATGAGAATCTCATCAGGGCTGGAAAACACCTTGGTGTGATGCATTCCCGATGCCCGTGTTCTGGTAGCTGGCTGTATTGCCGCAGGTTCAGCATCCATAGTAGTTTGTGGCACTGGCTCTGAAGCAAGACCAGCAGCATCACCAGCTGGCTCACTTGGTGCAGAATCAACAGCAGCAAAGAGGTCTGTGGGTTCTGTGACTGAAGTCGGAGGAGCATCAGCATCATCAAGCTGAAGTCTTTTTGTTTCGGATCCTTCCAATTCTTCATCAGCTTGTTTGTCTTGACTCAATTCACCACCATCACCAAACACCACAGCATCAGGTTGGCCATCAAAAATGGATGGTGAATACTCACAATCACCAGCACTTGAGGCAAACATGTCCCCAGGGTGCTTATCCTCATCATCAGAACTAAGCAGTTCGATCATCTCAACTGGAATCTGGGATTGGCGTTCATCCAAATCCGAAGCAAACACACGATGATCTTGCACACCTTGGATGGTCTTTGCAATCTGAACTGACATGTATTCCGCTACTCACGACTCACTACGGTACAAAACTCAAAATGGAACAAAACATAACATGCTGCATATTGTTTGGGCTGGTCCAACTATGACTGGTAGGAATGGAAGTAACCAAAAGCAACAGTTGACCTAACCACAAAATCAAGAAGCCTATCTCCTCTTGTAGCTCATTGTCTGGTTCATCACCATCCACAGATCTGGTGGGTGGTGCATTTTGTTTGCCCGATTTCTTTTCCATAGCAATCTTGTAATAGTGCAACGGCTGATTTGGCAGAACTGCACACTCACGAAGCAAAGCTTTGTAGTAGGCTTGTGGTTTGAAAATGATGTATTTCGGTAATGCCTGAATCTAAATTGAACAAATCTGGAGCTGCAATCAAGGCCCTCAGGTACAGTTTTGAAATCTTGCAGCCGGCACTTTGGTACCAAATTTTTGGCCCTGACCGAACATAAGGTGGTACACGCCTGGATTTGTTTTGCTGTTGATCAGCCCATCCCAAGTCTCCCAGCAACAGGATCAATTCTGCGGTAGTATAGTTGTCAAAGTCCACTCCAATTCCCGTCCTTTTATACTCTAAAAGCTTGGCGGGATGTGACAAGCGCATAAGCAACTGACCTTCTCCTGACCTCAAGTGCAAAGTACAATGATGTTTTGTATTGTTGTGTACTCTTGAAATTGACTGCTCACAAAAAGGTCAACTGACAAGGTGCAATGGCTCATGGCTAGGCATTGAGCTTCGCCAAACTTGAATGGAAGACAATTGTTCTGGATCAATTCCAGAGGCAAGCCTAGTCGTCTATTGGAAAGCAAACAGAAGAAGTATATAAGCAACATAGACATGGCAATTGACATGTATAGAATAACATGTCCAAGATTGTTTTTTAAGTTTGTTTGTGCCTGGTTGTGCCGAGGTGCAATTTTGCCTGAGTCAAGTCCAATCTAGTCGAGAGTCAAAACAAAAAGAAGTACACATGGCCACGTGATCACATGCCAGGCAGAATGGCTGGTAACTAGGGACTAGACTAGGGCTAGGCCAAAGTTCTTATACATGAAATTGAAAGCAATCGAGTCGAGGTACGACAAGATGGGTATTCGTGGGGCACACCAGAACGGACGTCTCTGTCAGGATTTCAATGCAATCATATGTTTGTGCAAAGAAATCAACACCATCCATAGAAGTCTCGCCCAGGAGTGTCAAAGATGGCAACGCCACATCTGTGACTTTGAAAAACGATTTGTTCAGCTTACCCTTAGACGCATTCTGAAGCCTCCCTGCTTTGTCAATCTTGGCAGGTGCCAAGGCATGGTCTTTGCTGCTGAAGTTGACATCATCCTCTATACAATCCATTGAATCCAACAATGAAGCTTGGCTCCACAAAGCCTTGCCTGTCTCGAATACAATGAACACATCAGAAAGAAAGACCGTTGAATCAGAAGGTAGTAGGCATTACAAGAAGGCCTGTTGAATCTAGCACATCACACCCAGGCCATCCAGTAATGTTGTCATCCACGGAAAAGATCACAGAGGAATCGCTTTGCGATACCTCATGGCACTGTGCTGCACCTATCCACTACCCACTATCCACATCATAGACTTCAAAGAGAAAAGAAACAAGTTGTGTGAGTGTGACTTCAAGGTACTGCAAGAAGGTGCTCAATCATGAGCATTGACAATCCCGATGGTTCTGTTGACCTATCCTTCAATGCCTTTCTTCGTTTTGCTTTTTCCATTTCTTCAGGTTGTTTCTTGTTTGTCAATTCCTGATGCAATCTCTTCTGGTCAGCATGTTTCTGCCAAATGTTGTCTCTGTAGACTAAAGCCGCAAGTTCGTGAAACTGCATCTGGTAGATGCGTGGCCGTGGCGGCAGGCCAAGAAGCATCCTGGGAGGAAAGTCGTAGGTCGTCCGGTCGTCCATCAGCAAACATGTTGGTCGGTGTCAATGCATATGCTGCAGATGTTTTGGGAACTATATAAGATGCTGTTTCCCTGGGGCAGGCACATCACAGCATCTCTGAAACCAGACAAGGTTTCAATACCCCATAGATCCATAGCCCATTGGTAAATCACCTAGTGACCAAAAAGCGTCATGTATTCCAAAGTCTTGTTTGTCTGTTGTTCTCAATGCAATTGCAAAACTGTCAAATTGCTCTCACAAATGTGCTAAGTTGCCTTTGGATCGGCAATCATATTGTCCCAGAATTGCTTGAAGCGTAGCTCGAAAGACAGGTAAGGGGCTCCCCCATGGGGAGCTCTCTTCAGAGATCGTGTCATCAGCGAATGTATTGATTCTACAGATCTCTCAGCCAACCGTATACACTGAAATCTTGCAACCCAACGTATCAAAGGGTCAAAATCTGGAGAGGACAACATTGACTCACCGCTTGCCAAGCGCTTCACTAAAGGCAACAGTGAAGGGTCTCCCGGCGAAGCACCATCAGCTTCAAAAGTTGGATCTAAAAACCTTCTGCTTTGTCGGTGCTTGCACCCTGGTCCCCCAATCTCCCAAAGTTTCAAACATGTTTGGGCAGCCAAAGTCACTTGCTCTGGTTTGTGGTGCCCTAACTGAAGCAACTTGTATGGGAGCTGCTGGTAGTGGCTCAGTTTTGCAACCAATTCTGTATACATTCGACTGCGAGCACGCTGCCAATCAGCAAAAAGAGCTTGACCTTCTTTCCTATCTCTTTCATGCGGAGATAATGCTAGTTCCACCGTAAACTGAAGAAATATATTCTGGGAGTCACTCCTGGGCTAGGGCTGCTTCAGTTTCAGTGTTTACTCTGTCATTGCCATTGTTGCACAAAAATATCAAGCAAAAATGATAAGATTAGTGACTAGTGACTCGTGACTAGAGTCAACTTAAAAGCAAGTGCCAAAAGAACCATTGAACTGAAGGCTAAACACATGTCCCTTCATGCAGTACTTGACTTGGCATTGATTGGCCCAGTTAAATTAGAGCTGGGTGTCATCCACCTCCGTATTCGAACCAAGGGGTCTCCAGCTGCCATTTCTGGTGCCCGACAACAGCGCATGGGGCAAGCCACTGCCTCTTGCACCTCTTTGGGAGTAGCAGAACCACGAGCATGTGGAAGGAGTGTGCGTGATTCTGCCTGTAAAGGGGCAGCAGCGATTGTGAATGACTGTGTCCCATGCCCGGGTTCTTATTGTCAATATATATATATATATTTAATGGTGTGGCATTATTGCACCTTAGCCTGAGAAAATGGTATGTAGTAAATACATAATAGAATGCAACATCTTCTTGTTTGCTTACGGGTAGAGAGTATGGTTGTAGTTTGTGGTTGTAGATTTTCGCGATCGGCCCGCTGTGCTGCCCATTCCACCAAGAGGTTTTCATGACAAAAGCATCCCTCTGACCAGCGCCCAATGTATTCACACTGCAAAGCTAGCTCGCATGTGGCTTTGACAGTGGCCCAAAATGATTTGCTTGTTAGTGCCGCATCAATGCTGTCAGCATTTGGCCTAGTTTGAGTCTGGTCTTGAGTCTAGTCAAGAACTTCTAGATCTCCCAAAGTCCCAAACCCAAATGCAAAGGTTCCAGGAAGTTCAGGAACAGGAAAACTTTAAAGTTGTTAGCAGTTTGGTTGGGTTTCGAAATTATATAGAAGCCAAGAAACGCGTACTCACTGTCCACTCCCATTGGCAGATTGCGTTTGCTTGTAGATTTGGCTTGGTACTTCTTCTTGTTCCATACCCGCCGCAAGGGTTCTTCAACCCGTTGTAACTTAGTAAAGCAGACCAAGATTCAATACCGTTTATATATAGTTTCTTGGTTTGACTTGACACGAGTCACAAGTCATGAGACAAGTTACCTCTTCACAGAATTTCACGACCACCTCCCATCGCAATCCCTGCAGTCTGGTGCTCCAACTGCGAAACACTACCTCATCTGCAGAATCCTTTCTCACGCACTTGCTTATAAATTGCTCCCTCATGTAAGGGCGGCCCAACATCTTCTCAATATCCCGTAGCTGCTGTAGAAATGAGCCCCACCTCATGTTGAAGCATGAGGCAAAAGGCAAAAGCGGCGCTGATCTGTTCATTGTTCATGACATCAATTCCTTTACTTGAAAGTTCTTTGCATCATTCATAAAGGGAAACTGGGGACTTTACCTTTCCATCTTCCCCAGACTAGCATTCATCAGATTGTCACTGATGTGCTTCAATCCGGCAATCCGAAAACTGTTTGGAAACCTCAGAATCCGCTGCTGATGCTGGCAACTAGAGGTGACATGACATGCATTTCATTCACTGCATCTGCAGCTCTAACATGGGAGTCCCAATTAAATATGATGTTCAAACATGTTCAACCAGTTGTTTATAACGCATCAATGTTTATCTATGTTGATCTTCTCCCAAGCCAGTCTGGCAAAGGATGCACTGCTGTTGTCAAACACTTGTTCTGACAACAAGGAACGTCCGGTCAAACTCTTCTGACAGCAGCCAGGCAGGTTGAGCTGGATGGACGGCTGCTTGTTTGTCCTGGAAATCCCAAGGCAACTTGGAAAGCTGATGACCCTCATGACTCATGAGATGATTCCATTTAGCCTTCAACTAACTAAGACAAGTATCAATGCGATCCAATTGTCTTTCAGAAGCAGGAGATATGCCGCCGCCACCTAAGGAGCTCACACGACAATTGGACCTCTACCTACTTACTACCAATGATATAAATGGTATTGTATAACCAGTGATGGTGATCACGGGCATAAATTCCTATTCTCCGAGAGGCATTGAACCAGTTGTTGTGAAAGCGCTTCTTGCAGGGATTCCACTGGAACTTCATCACATAGTTCCTGTCGTGCCAATGGAGCCTGCAGACTCAACGCAAGTGGTATTGGAATACCTATTTACCTGATACAATCTGCCAATCTGCGTCTCTAAAACAGATGCATGCAATCCAAACTTGATCATCAATACACTGTTAATTACGCTGTTACACTGGATGCTGAATGCTGCTGCTGAAGCCTCGTCTTCAATTGCAGTGTCTGGCATCGAGCCGGCAATTGCTAAAGCATCATCGTTTCGAATCCCAGCAGTGTTGATATTTGGCATGTCTCCCAGCAAAAGCTCAGTTCCTGACTTTTGCCACATGCACTTGCAGTAATCGGTCTATTTATTCATAGCCCTCAATTCTTGACAGAACTCAGACTCAATTCAATGACCACAAAAAGAAGGTCTAAAACTATCACCTTGTCACAGTAAGCTGGAACACAAACAAGCTCCTTGATCAGACAGGCATGCTATGCATTGATTGCAGTATTCCTGAACCACCGTAGGGTTTGATGATGTCTCGAGCATAATGCAATGCATCAGCGCAGCTGCCTTGTGCTGGTATTCAGTGGCGCCTCCAGACAAACCGAGAACCCGACTGACCTGGAACTGGAACCCGGAACCCGGAACTGGAAACCTCCTTGACTGTCTGCACTTGAGGAACCGTGAAATAGAAGGGGACAGTGACAGTGACAAGGGGAACTCTCTGAACTCTCTTGAACTCTCTGAGCACTGTTTTGTCAATGTTCACAATGCAGGTCATTCACTCCCATTCCAGTGCATTGGTGGCTAGATGATAGATGCTTTGACTTTGCCCCAAGTCCCAGGTCTTTGACTCGACTCTACTCTACAAGAGTGAAAGAGTACATCGTTATCACACATAAAGACCTGAGGCGTCCTAAATCCTAACGCATATCTGACATAAAAGACCAGCGCGCACTCAGTTGGTTATCCTCAGCTGCAGGTAGCAACTCGGGCACATGGATCTGCAAATCAGCATCAGCACATGCAGCGCGTGGCTGTGCCTCCTTCATTTCCCACTCCAAAGCATCCATATGTTCCCACTGAGCATGCAAGGGCATTGTAGTTTCATCAACTGAAGTTGATGGACCTTGCCCCTGCGGTTGACTTGGCCACTCCTCAAAGTCATTGTCATTGGACATGATGGGATGACTTCTTTGAAAGTGCGGTTTCTCCATCTCTGAATCAGAATTTGAACCTGGCTTTGTGTCTTGGCTCTCATCCAAGACTTCAATACACCCACAATTGCATGCAGGTGCACCAGGTCGAGCTATCAGATCTGCAAGTTGTTTTGAATAATCTTCATCAGCAGGCACAGTTGTTTGGCTGTCGGTTGCTTGAATCCCTGGCTTGACAGGGCAAGGGCTGCCTCCATCAGCACAAGTGCCAGTTCTTGCAAACTCCGGAGTGGTTTGGACGATGCCAGTCCCCAAACTGCGCAAATTGCCAATGCAAAGATTATGGTCATCTTTCCTGGTAGCTGGTATGCACTCCTGCAATGATTGATACGGATGACTGCCGCGATTGCGAGCGCGGTTGGTGTAACAGTGACTTGTGTGATGTTGGCATGGAGTCTGTGCCTCAGACTCAAGCTTCAAAGAGACTTGCAAACGCACATCCACAGTCGCTGTGACATGAGCTGTGGTGGCAGTCGCTGTGACATGAGCTGTGGTGGCGGTGTTGCCGAGCCCATCCATGGCAAGCCAAGTTTGCTAATCTGGAAATTTGAATTGAAACTTCAACACCTCAATCACACCTGGGCCAAAATTAGCACATAGGCATTATTCAGTGAAGTTCATTCAGTGAGTAATCCACCTTACCACGGACCATTTGGTTTCAGATTCCAAGTCCACTCTCACTCTTCTCTTCTAGATACGTTCCCCATGTAATCATGACTCATGACTGCTCCACCATGCCACCCCCACCCTCCCACCATGCCACCCCCCACCACCACCAACCCGCCTCTTCCCAAAGTAACAGGAGGAAGAACTCGTCGCACGATGTCAAAACGTGGAGTGTGCTGGAGTTGCCTGACAGAATCATCTTGGTCGTCGTCCTTGTCCTCAATTTCAAGTTGATCTTGGTGGTGTTGTCGCCAATGACGGAAGTTGTCCACGGCACAGCCAATCCTTCCAAGGTGGCTTGGACATAAGGGTTGTTTCTGTCAGTCACCTGTCACAGATACAGTCTTAGTCTCTGTCTCAGTCAGTAACACTCCAATGCCACTCCCGCAGCAGTCCTCACAGTGTGTTCCTCAATGACAAACATTTCCCGCTTGAGCGTAGTTGCATCAAAGCCTTAGTTTAACTTGACTTGGTGTTGGTGTCGGCGTGAGCAACGGTATACAAATTCAGTTTGCCATGCCATGGCCATGGCAGTACAAGTCCATGTCTACTAATGAAATGTTTACATAAATGAGATGAGCTGAGCAGCTTAGCTGTATTGATGAGTTGGATATGCCGGTGTCCACCCACTCCTGCCTTCTATGGATCATCATTGCCAAATCCACCTTGCGGCGTGCACGAGAGAGCGTGGCGGAGGATGCAACAGACACCTGGTGGTAATCTTCAAACATCAATTGTAGAACCCCCTCGATGGCCCGCTTGAGATCTGAAGAATCACGCAGGCGAATAGACCTTGACGCTGTCACCCAAAAGAACTGCAGATTGCAAATTGCAGATTGCATTGCAGATTGGTGTAAAATGAAACATCAACCAAAAAAAGGTTCTGCGAGTCCAGTCCAGCCAAACAAATCCAGTATGGACTGATTGATGGTGTCGGTCAATTCCTTCTCATTCTTCACAACCACAACTTCAGCATGCAATGCTGCTGTGTATTCACAGTTGTGCCGCTGTGTATTCACAAAGTGTACATATACATATGCTACCTACAATATGACATGACACATAGTCATTCATATTCCGGCAAAGCAAGGATTTGTGTATCAAGTTTAAGTCAAGTTACACATTGAGTAACTTTGTCAGTTGAACAAGGTTGTAGAAAGGATGCCCCCTTCCTCCAGTAGTGCTGAGGGGTTTCAACAGCATCTTCCCAGCTTGCATCTCAGAAAACTGACCTTGAGTCCGTGGTCGTAGCGAAGAGTCAAGGGCAAGAGCTTGGGATTGGTAATCTTCTGAATCTGCCTTCAGCACCTCAAGGCAGCTTTATCCCACACATCACTGCATGAATGCCTTGTTGAACACAGGGGCCCACCCCCCTGCCCAGACCAGTCCTCCAAACGTTTCAGCAAGGTGTTTAGATCCTGCATACCGGCAGTGTAGTGTCCAATCTGCGCTGCATTCCCATGCTGGAAGACACATGGTCCAGCAACCAACAAAGCATTGCGAATTCCATTGGCAAGCGCAAACATTGCTTGATGTTACACAGGAAAATCTACTTGGTAAATGATTATATGGTAAGTTTGTTACTTGGCACTACATATAACTATTCATTGTTTGTTTTCATGGCATGTTTTGTCCACTCTTTCACACATTTCAAGGTGCTTTCATTTCTGCTTCCAGATTTGCTTGTTTGCTTGTAATTCAGGCTGATGAAAATTTAAATTCCTCTTGCCCTCATGTGAAGCTGCAGCATGTTCAGGATGCTGAACCATCATAAACCAAACAACCTTCCTGGCATTTTGGTTGCCAATCTCCATTCTCACACCATTCTCTAAAAGCAGTGCCGCACAACCCTAAAATATATTTCTGACATATACGAAACCTTATTCGCATACCCCCTTCCTTATTCACAGGGTTTGTGAAATTTGGCAGTCATGTGCAAAGATTTGGCGAACTGTAAATGGGACCAATTTCGCCACTTTAAGCCTTCGAAGCAGCTTCTGTTGAGTGTTGCAAAAGGTGCGGGAGTCACCAGTGCCATGTTCATCTCTATGAAATCGGAATTCCAGTTCCCGCAGTGACCGAAGGATGGCACGAAGAAGAAGGAGATGTGGGGAAGCACAACCACCACTCTCATCCTGCAATGCACAGCGATGGACAGTTTGAAATTTTGGCAAAGTACCCCGGACCCGTGGACCTTTCTCCCAATATGCCCCATTGTGCTTGAGCACGTGGACTGCATAGGAGGTGTAGACAGCCCATTTTTCATCGGAGGAGGTGGCATCATCAAACTCTCCAGCATAGTGCTGCCATAGTTGCTCTCCTGATTGCTGGACAGGACAATGTGGGTTGACAGGGTCAGTCTTCCGGACACGGTCGAGGTTCAACTTGGCCGACCGTTGAAGAATCGTGCCTGACATGTGGATGCGGTCCCACATGAAGGTGGCCCGGACCGGCCTATGTTGCCTGTCTTGGTGTTGGAGAACTTCAACCCCAAGCAGTGCTGTTAAAGCAGTCCGATTGACCAGGATACCATCGATTGATGATTGCCCATCTGTATCTGTGGGCGCATTGTGTTGGAAGAAAGTAGCCGGCCGAACAATCACTCCATTCTTGTCTGTATGGAGGAGAGGGTCAGCCCACCCCCAATGGTCAAGAGCCAGTTGCACGGAGGGGTACATACCTGGCTCCATTTGGAAGTCACCAGCCAGAACAATAGGGATGTCCGCATGCTGTGCGGCAACAGTAAATATCTGGTGCAGCATCTCATTGTTCCTTTCGAATTTCTGTCGCTCAGAGGCAGCATTGGCAATGGCATAGAAGTTGAATGCCAACAGCTTGACTGAAGCTGAAACTTGGTGCCATGTGGCTGTAACTCGAGCAGTACTGCAGATCAGGGACCACGTACCTGAAACATCATCATGTGCCCCAAACAATTGCGCAAGCTCTTTGTTGGCACACGTAGCAGTCCCGCCTGAGGGGATTCGATAACCACCATTGCTAACCTTGATCTTCTGGAGTGGTTGTGAGCAGAAGACATGGAAGTTGCAGAGGGCAGCCTTCCGTTGAGCATCCAGCATATTCGAATGTGCAATGCGAGCTTCTTGCAGCAGAAAAGCGTCAGCCTCCCAGTGGAGGCAGTTGGCATTCGTGATGAATGAATCAACGTTGGCTGAGATCATTGCCCATTTCGGACCTTCACCTGGATAGCCCAAGGTGCTATCAAAGATGCGCAGCTGTAGTTGTCGTACAAGGACAAGAATATTGTCAATCAACCAAACATTTCAAATTCGATCACCATCACAGAATAGAGCGGCCCTCTCCTTCACCCTGGGGTGGGAGTACGACATCTTCCAGGAGGGATCACCATGCAAAGAATATTGGTGCAGTCGCAGATCAAAATGGTGACGGACACCATACAAAACTGGGCAGGTCGAAGGCAACCCACACTGGAGAGCACAAAACCAAAACTCTGGATCCGCATACATTCCCCTGTATGAGGAGGATCGGGAGAGCCCACCATCATATACCCAAATACCAGCCAAAATCATTACCACCCATGGTGAGATGAAGCATTGCAAACAGCTCCAAACAATCACGTAGCGGGCAGGAGAGAAGCCAGCGTCATCATAGCTGATCTGTTTCCAGATCCACCCCATCCCAAACTGGCCCCAGTCAGGACATTGCCCAGGGAGGGTCAGTTCTTCGAATTTGATCGCCGCTTGTCAAGCGGCCCTGTGGTGCTTGACCGGGGGAGGAGTTTCCCCGTGCTCACGGTGTCGCGGCTGGACACATTGCAAAATCTGACGCAGTTGATCTCCGACTTGTGAAAACTGAGAATCAACTTTCTCACTAAGGCTCTCATGGCGCTGTTCCAAACGGCCAACTTGCTCCTCGAGCCGATCAATGCGCTCTGTGTGGATCTCCTTGGAGACACTGCTCTTGGGTAGTGGAGGCTCCAGGTTGGTAGAAGGAGCTCCCTTGCCATTCTTCCCCTTTCCTTTCCCTTTAGCAGGTGCTTTGTAGTAGACCGGTGTGAGGAGGATCTCAAAGGTTTTCCCATTCACCTGCACAGAGAACTTCGTGACAGTGGGTGGCTTTTCAAACGACAGCGTCCATTCACAAACTCCTGCACGTCGAAACGACCGTGTCGGGATGCACGCTGCCTTCGTGGCTTGATGTACAGCAGAGACAATATCCTTAGCCAGGATCTCTGCAGGCCATCCCAAGCTATCCATGTTCACTTTGGGGATCATCGCTTTGTTGATTGAGCAGATCCGGTCATCCTGAGGAAGAAGGAGATCTCTGGCGGTTGCAAGTGAGTCAGTTGCAAATCTTGGTGCCAATCCTCTCTTTGTCACTGCAATGCCTCGGTAACCAGATATGGATGAGGCTGCCTTGAGCAAGTCAGCCTTGTTGGCACGATCAATGGCCCAGAATCGTGGGATGATGGACAAATCTTGTACTTGTTCTCCTTTGGGGATAAAGTCTCTGACCATCAGCTCACCTACCCCACTTGCAGACAGAAGGGGGACCCTGTGCTTCTGTTGTACCTTCAGCAGACATTGGTGAATCATGTCATGCTTCTCCTTGGAGGGTTCGGGGACTGTTCTGTAGCCATAGATAGCAGCATGCCCCCAGATTGGGTCTGTACAGACCTCCTTCAACTGCAGTTTGAACTTGGCAAGCGGGTTGTCATAGAAGCTCTGAAAGACATCTTTCGCTGTAAGGCGGATGTCACATTCCAGCACAATTTCACAAACTGCAGCCAGAGTAAGCGTGATAGCCGGTGTAGGCAGTGTGAAGTGGACCTCTGGTGCGATCACCAATAAGTGGACTTGCCGTTTATACTCTTGATCCAAAGCTGGGTCAAAGACAATGACCTCAAAGGGTCCCATAAGATTGGTCAGCTTTGCCAACGGGTCAGTCGGATCAATCATTGGGAGGAGAAGCGCGCAAGGCTCCTTGGGGACAACCTCCCGTGCTTGCTGGACATTGCCCTTGAAAAACAAGGGCAATACCTCCTCGATTTGTAGAAAGCTGCTGTTTCTGCACAAATGGTAGGGCCGTCTTGTCTTTGGCCACAAAAGGATGATCCGACTGAAGTTGAAGGTCTTCCCATTTGCTCTGCTTGAGTGCCTTCTTTTTCGGCTTCCAAGGATCTTCAATCTGCCATGGGTCTGCTGTCATCATTGGAGCATCAGTACCTGTTTGGCCCTCCATTCCTCCCAATGAGACTGCTGCACATGGTTGCAGAAAATGGATACCTCCAACAACCAGGAAGAGCCGGCGCAGGTTCTCAGCAAAGGCCCTGAGCATTGGTGGCGCTCCTGCAACTCTCCATGCCTGGTTGGATTCCTCAAGAATGACATCAAGAACTTGCCGTTTCTGGTGAGGCACATGCAACGAATCTGGCAAACGCAAATCAACCACAATCCATCGGTGGAGCAGCTCCCAGCCACACATGCCAGGACGAGTGCGATTAGTGTCAATAATGATGACTGATGATGTGGTCAATAGCAAAGTCATGCCAGAACTGCTGATCTCGTGGTGGAACTTGCAGGAACACAGCACGACATGTCCTCTCCTCCGGGTTGCAGACCACCTCAATGCCTATCCAGTGTCCCTCACGTAGAGCAACAAAGCGCTGAACTTCAGAACAGGTCGGCTTGACACTTGGTGCAATCAAAGAGAGATCATGATGCAAAACAGGCGGGCAAAAGGTATCTGGGAGAAAGAAGCTCATGGCAAACTCAATCTCGTCACTTGTAGCCCATCCTGGGTGGGTCCTATAGATATTGAGGCGCATGTCAAGCCATTCCTCTGACACAAAGAAGATCTCACGAACATCATAGGCATGAATCTCCCTGCCTGTTGCCCTAAGGAGGAGGTCAGAAGCACGGCTCGGTGATTCAGTGATTGCCAGAAGGAAGGCGGTTCGGGCAGCTTGTGCAAAGTGGATCATTCTGTCATCTGCCCTTGTTTCCCTCCAAACAAAGTCCGATTGGTCAATGATTTGCATCACATGGGCCGAATACTGATCTCGTTGGAGTCGCTGTGTGCTTCGGTGTGAGGTAGGAAGCAATGGTGCCCCGGCTCGAGCGTAAAATGTCCGGAGTGTGTGCCAGGTTGCAAGCTCAGAATCCTCTGCAGTGCGTACCCATCTGTAGGCATTGGGCGCAACCTGGATTCCCATGGTATTGACAAGCTCCAAGATAGCGGTCGATTGCCGAATGGTCAGCTGTTCCGGTGAGTGGTACAACACTCTCCACTGTCCCTCAAAGAATCGGACCTCAACGAAAATCCAGTCGAAGACAACCAGGATAGGTACCACAAAGTGCTGGTAACAGCGCTGTAGGTCAGTGGGCTGCACCGGGAATCGAAACTGTGATTCATTGTTGATCCAAATAGCCGGAGGGCACCAGCAAATCGAGGGCATCAGGATCTGCAGAAAGTCAAAGTGGAAGACCATTTCATCAAGCGCCAGTGCTCCTGGCTCAAAGTTGAACTGGAGCAACCGAGCGTTCATAAGATCATTTCTGACATTGCAGCTAGGGTTGTCAACGAGGCGATCCATGCCTCCAAAGGCTAGTGGAGTCCCTTGCCTTGCAGGGGCACCACTCCATAATACATCACCATTGATGAGCATCATTGGCTGATCGGGTTGGCACTTGACCAGATTTCGCAGGGTGATGTCGCATTCTTGGCCAAGCAGCTCATTGCACTGGCGTGGTGTAATAGTTCTTTGAGCCTGGCATATCTTGCACCAGCGAAGGACCTGACCTCCCGCAAGCAAGACCCACTTGGCAGAACTGACCGGATCATAGGTGCCCTGTATGGCCATCACAACATGTATGCCTAAGAGCTGCTGACATGCATCCTTATTGGCTTTGAAGAAGTGCATAGCCTGGCCTTGGTGCCGAAAGGAGGGGATACTCCCCAGGCGCTCAAGATTCGCATCATTGATCCAGTCAAAGCTGCCATCTTGTTGCAGAAGGAGCACTCGACCTTTATACTGCGGCTCATCATCTTGACATAGATACTCCACGGCATGGAGGAATCCACATTGTTGGGCATCCACCAATTGGTCAAGTCCAGGGTCAATCTCATCACCTCCCCATGGTTGCGTAGGGGAGAGAATAGGATCAGTATCAGTGTGATCAGTGCCAGTTCTGACAATCTGCAACGTACACAGCGTGTGTGGCCCGAGTTTGGCAACGACATCCCCACATGGCAGGTCATCCCATTGGCTGCTGGCAGGCAGACATCGTCCATCAAAGAATAGCTGAAGCAGAGGTGTGTGGTGAACCCCCAGATCCAACTTCTCGAGGAAGAAGGAGATAGCATCAAAGCCTGCCGGCACATTCAATGGCACTAAGCTCAGGTCATCACCAAATCTGATCAGAGTTCTACCTGCAAGCCAGGGCTGCCAGGTCACGATGCTGGGAAGGGCTTTAGCCACAAAGTCAGCAAATGGCTGAAGCACAAACATATCATCCCACTGGCGAATGAAGGCTTTGTCAACAGTCAATCGGTCTTCCCAACACTGTTGCACGAGAGTCAGCTTAGGATAAGTATCTCCAGAGACTCCTTCAAATGCAAAAAGAATGGCAACCAAAGCATGAAGCTGAGAAATTGCATTGCCAAGTTGATGAAAGGCTTTCCGCAAGTCAGTCGGCAATCCAATGGAGTCAGATGTACCAAATAACGTGACAAAGGTAAATGGATCAATGAACCGAAAGCTTTCTCCATGTCGGATCAAGGTGGCAAAGATTCCTTTTGCATCCAGGTGGTCTCTTTGG
>CAXIVM010000781.1:0-15000 GCA_964035705.1 Porites rus
TTGCCGTCGTCAGACCCCGGCTTTGTGGACCGCACCAAATACTCCCCAAGATTGGGAACTTCACCTGCCGAATTCTTTCGAAACTCGCCCGTCCCCCGCCGCCTTTTCCCTATTTTGGATTTTTGTTCTTGCTCATCAGCTCCTTCAGTTTTAGGCTTTAGGCTGGCGGCTTCCTGCTTTGTCGCTCTTCGCCGCTCTCCCTCGGAAGTCAATGTTGCGGCCTGTGGCGGAATCGACTCTTGGATATTCTTGGTGCCTTGCTAACATCCAGCTGTTGTCTCGTGGGCCTTTAGCCGCTGAACCAAGAGGTCCCCCAATTCTGGAAGCTCCGCTTGTATCAACATGTCGGTCGCCGTCCCCAAGTGATCAACTCTCGGTGATTCTTTACCCCGATGGCCTGAGGAGGGTCCTGAACCACGTAGGCCATCATCCGGCAGGTCGACCATCTTCTGTGCCCCCTTCGGCCCCACTTGCCAAATACCGGCTCAGCTCCTTCATGCTGCGTTTCAACAGCTTCCCGGCCGGGGTGTCTTTTCAAGAGCCCACACTTCGTCCTCCCCCCGGGTTGTGGGCATGCGAAAACCTTGCGACGACTCCGACGAACGACTCTCTTCTGACCTGCTTCCTTCAGGGGACGAGTCCCGATCCTTCTTTCTGGAGCGATCCTTCTTGCGACTTCTGTCCTCTTTCTTTCGTTGTTGCTCCCTGCGTTCCGCGGCTCTCTTCTCAAGAAGTGCACCACCGTGCGGTCCCCTCTCACGCTCCTCCTTCTTTTTCTCAAACCGACTCAACTTCTCACCCTTCTCAACTTCAGCTGACTTCAAAACTTCTAAAGCCTTATCCAGCCCTGTAGGATCACCATGGCCCTCAGGGCCCCTCTTTTGGCGGTCCCGCAGGCTCTGGAACCCTGGCAACCCAGGAGTCAACACATTATATAATCCATCTCCGACATCATGAACGCGTTCACCAAACGCCAAAGGCTAACATGCACCAACTCTCTGCCATCACCTCGGCTGAGTTTGTCTTTGCACTTCTTCCTATCATCTCTGCAGAGGTGGTGCAGGCATTTGTCCTGCGTCAAGTACTGTTAGCCGTACCATTAATAGTAAGCATCACTGGCGACCAGGTGATCACCGATCAAATAGCATCGGCCCAAATCACCCCAGTTCTCGACTCTCATGCAGGCCTTTCCCTGAGCTGCTCCATGCCAATCATAGCATTCATACTCTATCAGGCATCCTTTGTTTAGGACTGATTCAGCATAGCCCCAAACGTCATCATGGCTTTTGGCGTCCACCCACATCAGGTGACTTGGCATCAGGCCTCCTTGCATGAGGTCATTCCAGTCCTCGAGGGTGCCACCTTTCTCAAAGAACCTTATCTTCTGCGCTTCCATAGTTCCAAGGCCTCCAGACTCAAGTCTTGGAGGGATAGGGTTTTCAGGGCCTCCTCTCGGAGCAGGACAGCGCTCTTGTCTCCTCGGTGGCCCCTCCTTTCACTACACGCCCGCACACACACACAAAAGCCATCCCTACTCTCTTGCTCCCACAAGGGAAGCCTGGAGAGAAAGGGGAGGGCACTTGGGCCAATACCCCAACAGCCACACCCCACAAAGGGGATCCGGTCGTCAGGGATGGCGGGATGGCTCCCTTTTTCTCTCTTTTTCATGTCTGACCCCCCACCCCTCCCTCCAGACGGAAGCCTGGGACGGAGAGGTCAAACACCTTGACTTTGAAAGCTACCGGTGGGACACGCATTTCGTGCATGTTATTCCTACGGAGAGTACATATATAAATAGTTACATATATAATATACGATAGAAATATATAGAAACATAATGAAATATATACATTGGTAACATACGTACCGTACTGCTCCAGACTGGCATGACTGGTCCTAGAAGGACGAGGTTAGCCAACCACAGGGTGAACACACCGGAGCCAACTTAACAAATCAAAGAAGGACTTGAAGAATAATTTGGCTGCTTGGTGGAATTTGAACAACATAAAACAGGCGCTCATTGGCGTCTGGTAGCTTGCCTTGTCTCTCCTGGAAGTGCCTGCCGATATGTTTGCACATCGGAACATCCGCAGTTGGAGTGGACATGAGCGGACAATCTGCTTAAATTTTGGAACGACCCAATGTACAAGCACACAACTACTGTACAATCTCAGCAGGTCATTCGACAGGGTCGCAGCCTTTGCTCTTGAACACTTCACAGCCCTCTGTTCTACAAAATATGCTCAACTGCGGTGTTGCGCTCAAAACATGTGAACTGAACTCCTTTCTGCCCGCCTGCCGCATTGGCAGTTTTCTCATCTTCTTTTGCACGCAGGACCAGGCCATCAACAAGTTTAACGGCATTGGCGACCTGGACATCTGGCAGTGCAGAAAGTTGTGCACAAACATCTCAAACATTGTGCAATGGTCCAAACTGTTCAAGCCGAGATGACCGGAAACCATGGAAACATGTCGTGCAATGACTTGGACCTGTTTCTTCGTGCCCCTGTAGATCACCATGCGGGGCATTCCCGGTGGAAGGGTCTGATCGATTTCGATGGACGCACCAGACCTGAATGGATTTCGGCTTGCAATGCGCGTTTTACATCAAGGTTGGCACGTTGTGCGACAGTCAAGGTTCACACTGATTCTTGAAGAACTTGATGGTTGATCCATCCTGCCAGTTATCCGACTCATCCCCACTCTTCCAACCAAAGTGATGAGCAAAGCGTATGACTACCGCGTGCTAACCTTTCCAATCACCAATCCAACGTACTTGTGGTCAATCTTGTGCACCTGAGCACGAAACCGCGAACTGAACACGATGCAAAGGATGACCAACGCCGTGAAGTCTCAGGCCTCTTGTACCTTCTCTCCGTCGTCGTCAGACATCCCCCCTTCTTCAGAAGGCTTTTGCGTTTCACTTTCTTGACCTTTTCGCTCCTGTGCTGAGCAGCCTTGGCTCCTGTATCCTTGTTCATTCTCCCCTTGAATGTCTTAATTAATGACTATGTTGGGCTACGGGCATTCCAACCCTTGAGAAACAATTGAATTGTCACAGTCACAGTTTCGGAAGTCCTGGACCACCTCGCTCTCAACCAGCTTGGCCTCCTGCCCAGTCCACCGATCCCGGCGGGGAAGCCGGAAGAGGGACTGACGGGTTGGCATTGAGGCATTTGCTCAGTTGGAGGCTTTGGGCCGGTGTGCAAAACGTCGCAAAACTGTGTCGTTCGTCGGGCCTTGAGCTGGGAGGTTCTAAAATTTCTAAAGGCCTTTTTCAATGAGGCTGGATTTGGGCCAGCTTTACGTGCAAATGGCACTGTTTTGGGGGGTCGTCTGTTGGTTGCCTCGCGGGGCAACAAGCATACGCAAATTGCACGATGCAGATTGACGCGGGGTAGGGATCACAACAGCATCTGCAACTCCCGCCTGTGGAGGGCTGATTCCAGTAACTCTTTGGAAGAATTTGCTAAAGCCAGCAACCTGCATTTGGAGTGTCGGGACAAGTTGTGAATCTTTCTGAGCAATTATATGCATTGTATTACAGTAATACGATAGATTATGTCAAGTATGTTGACGAGTTGACGAGGCCTAGGAATCGTGCTTCCGTGCTACACCTTAAAGTTTGAAAACTGCGATGCCGAGGTCACACTCATGTTTTGTGGAGGATGTCTTCAACGATGTCATTCATGAGGTCACACGTTTGCCATTGACAGTAACATCCGCAGCTCCCTGCCTGTGGAGGACTCATTTTTGGTTCCAAAGGTGGCGAAACAGTTTGTGGTGCAGTTTGTGAAGCTTCGTCTGAAGCTTCAGGGGCTTCTTGTGACGGTGAAGGTTTGAAAGGTTGCGAAGGTTGCAAAGCTGGTGAGGGTGTATCCGCTTGCTTGGTAGGCTCGGTCTGCTCGACCTGGCAGCGGGCACTTGGCTCCAATGACGACTTAGTCCACGCGGTTTTCAAAGAGCCAACAACATGGTGTTGCGAAGTTTTGAGTGTCTCGTTTTTAGAAACACTCTGCACAAGTGAAACCTGAGCCTCTCGTCGCTGCACAGCCTCAGGCTTGGATGGCTGAAATGTGCGATCCGACAACAGCTGTGCACATTGACGTGATGAAAGCGGGATGCGCTGCACGCTGTATGTTGTAAATGCACCCGGGAAGCATCAGCAAAGTGCTCTTCAAAACCACACTGGCAAGCTCCACCAAAGAACAATGAGAGAAAGCCACACAGAGTTCCGCAGAAAGACCCTAGCCGCAGCCCTAGGTGTGCTATGGTGTGCTGCTAGCTGAAATCTGTACAGAAGCACTTTGGAAATCAAGTCATGCTCTTTTCAGGACTCTACCGGTTTTGGCAGCTGAGGCTGGATTGAAAACCCACTAGCTGAGGACGAAGCATCCGCTTGGGCGGGAGCTGTGCCGATCCGCTGCAAGAACTTTGCCAAAGCGGAGCCCTCAATGGGAACCCAGTCACCCGAAGCTGACTTCTCTCGCACATTGTTGAAATACAACTCGAGGGAGAACCAGCAGCTAAGCCGCTATGACGATTTTGCCAAGCAACCTCTGCCGGGGCCATAGGCTTGACACTAGGGGTCTCTTCTTTTCTTTCTTCTGCTCCATCTGCCTGGTCCGCAATTGTGTGGCGTGGAAACGCTTTGCAAATCTGGGCACAGTGACCTCATCGATTCGCCCAAGGATTTGATTTGACAAAGATGGAATCTAAATTCATAGAATTTAGTAGAACATTGATTGACAGGAAGTTATGACCTGTAGGCACAAATCTATATTTGCATATATTTGCAATTTGTGACAGTTTTAGGCTTGAGCTTTCCGAGGATCCAAATTTGAATGCAAATGATTGAGCATTCTCGGTCTTTCGAACATCTAACACGCAAAGCTGGCTAGCATCTGGCCTCAAATGCCTCTGCGAGTTTTGGCTCCTCACTGTGCTTCTGAGCCTGATGAAAGACATGTGCATATCTAAGGCCAATTGAATCAAGGCCTATCACTACCGTGACCTGCCGTGACCTGTTCTCATTCTCACTCGTCTATCCATTGGAACCCCCCTGGGCCCCTGTTGCTCAAAACTCAAAACCTTTCGACCTCCACAAAGCTGACGTGCTTACCATGTCGTTGGTATGCAGTTAGCTATGTGGCCCTAGCAATCCACTATATAACCTTGCGCACCTCAAAGACTTCGACATTCTCGGGCCCTGGAAGATGACCATTGGCCCTCCTTGGGCTCTCATCAAGCTCTTCTAGAGGCTCTTGAGGCTCTATCTTCTGAGCCGTGTCAGCCTCCGTCCTGGTTGACAGGATCATGACAAAAGGCATGCATGGCAAACTTCGCAAGTACAGCGATTGAAACTGGCCTCTGTGGCTCATGGACCTAACCCAACCATGAGCACTCACTACTCTTTTGTGAGCTTCAAAGACTGAACAACATCCTGTGGACCCCAGCTGCAGCAGCTGAAGGTTCGTAGCCCGTGTTCCAGGAATCGTCGATGGCAGGTGGCTCTGGTGGCAGCTCCTGAAGGAACGTCCGCGGGGCCATTTAGCTCGACAGGACCTTGCTGTTCAAGGAAAAATCCGCATGTTGGCGGGGAAAGGCTTCTAATTCCTTCATCCTAGATAAGATCCAGGGAATTCCAGAAAGAAGCATACCCCCCGCGCAGGAAACGGATGGTCTTACCTCGAACTGTAGAGCCTCGGGCCGTGTCATCGGCCCTTTGCATTGCGGACTTTGAGCCGCATTTTGAGGAAGTATCGGTGGAACTCTACCTGCTACATTACACATCATCACACTTAGCTCAACGATTCTCAAAGAAGTGAAGAGAGAGAATGGAATGGACAACCAAAGGCGTTGCGGGATCAGGAGGCATGCCAAATGCTCCTGAGCTGGCCCAAGCCTTGATAGCAACAGCTCAGGCTACCACACAGGCTGCCGAAGCAGCAATTTCACAAGCTTCAGCAGGGAGAAGTGGAGGTGGAGAAGGGTCAGGAGTGGTGATGTCATGAAGGTTTAGCAAATTGTCCCTCGACCCAGTTGCTTCAATCCAATTGATATACAGCAGGGCTTGAAGCAATCAATGCCTTCTCGTGTTAACAGCGGGTAGCACGATGAGCTGGATAAACTCGAAGAAAACCTCAAAACTGAGACGGACTGGCACCTCTCGACAGGTTGCTTGGCATTTTGGTCCAAGGACGTCTTGTGGATTGATCAAGAATGTTGATCAGTTCAATGGACAAGAGCTTGAGACAACCTATATACTCCGCCAACCGCAGGCAACCAGCAGGACAACGAACCTGCTTCAAGGCATCATGGCCTGTGCCCCAAAAACATCCAAAAACGGAACATGAACCTTGAGGAACACTTCAACTTCAATCAGCATGCAGATTTGTCCGACAATGATGGAGGCAAGCTGGGTGTGTGGACGAGAAGGGTCCTGAAGAGGGTGAATGGAGGCAATTAGGACCGCTGTTAGGGTCCAACAAGAACCTGACAGTTGATTAAAAAGCACTCGGGCAATAAGGCCCTCCTCGTGCACGCGGATCGAGGACAGCACGGAGACAGCGGTGACAAGGAGTTGCAAACCGGTGAGATTGCAACACAAGGTTGCGCAGGGATTTTGACAGCCAAAGAGATCAAAGAGTGAGACAGAACGACCACATGAATGAAACCACAAAAAGCTTGGATCGGGAATGCTGCCTTCAGTATCCTTCAGTAACTTAGGCCAGTGAGTGGATCATGTTTGCGCGCAACTAGAAATCACCGGTTGGAGGTGCAGTAGTGGGCAACTATGATGATTGAACAAATGACGGAACCCTAGAGATTTTCACAGCATGGACATTCATAGTCATAATCCATGTTTGATACCGACGGGCTCAAACTGTGAAAGCATGGTTCTGCTGAGGCCAGGATACTGCTTGGGTTTCAAAGGAGAAGGCCGCAGAGGCGTGTGAACATAAATCCATGTTGCGTGAGGTTCGCAACCCGCATCGCTGGTTGCACATGCTGTCATAAAGAAATCAGAATTCCACCGCATGATCTTGCAAACTAAAAGGAGGAACCAAACATGGCATGCTGAGGACACAAAAACATCAAGAAACACCAGGTCCGAACCAAAGGAGTTTCATCTCCTGTGGCTCTTGCCAATCATGACCAATCCGTTTTAGAAACGTCGCGGCAGGATTGGCCTCAGCATTGTTGGTGTGGACAAACCCAAACGACCCTGCTAGCTTAAGTCTCTGGCTTCATAATCTTCATATGGGTCCTCAGCCTCACATGACGCCCAATGACATGAATCTAGGGTTCCAATTGGCCTTTGGCACCCTACTTCTCATCCAGCAAAGTCATGCCATGGCTTTGCAAATTACAATTAGTGCATATATATGATATATGCACATCTTTGAAACATGATTTACAACAAAGCATTAGCCTCCACCTGCCACGAAGTGGCCTCCGCAACTGAACGCTGGGCAGCAATGTTGTAAACTTAAAGCCAGTCGAAAGCACTTGAGACATGAACCTGTCCCACATCTTTTCTTGTCACTGTCCTGCACCAAAGCATTTTCAGCTAGATTGACTGGAAAATGTGGGGCACCAACGCAGCTCTTATCAGGAGATCCCAGCATTGGAACATCTTCACAAAATGCTCATAGTGCACTTCGGATATCTACTATCACTATTGCCTACTATGAATTTGACAGCAGCAGAAGTCCCTGGTGGTGGTAGGCGAAAACCAAGAGCTGCAACTGCAGTCGGTGGAGCCGACTCTAGGGTGAGAGACTGCGACGGCACCTGCTTGCGCTCTCAAAGGAAGACAGCCCGGCTGAAACACAGAACTCTCACAGTGACCAAAGTCAAAACAATCTGGATCAATCTAGCGAATCTAGCTTACTTTCAGGTATGCAATGCAACATTGACATGTCCGCTCTGCAGGTTCATGCCTCAACAGAAACATCTGGCGGACAATGGCTTTCTTTGACCTTTGTCCAAGTGTTGATATTCCTTGCTCTCTCTCTCTCTCTGCCCCTGAGCAAAACGAAGCAAAGGCTTCTCTGAGCAAGTCACTTCTTCTCCGTCCCTTGCCGATTCAACGGCCTGAACGGCCTGGAGACTGACCTCGCGGGCTTTGCAACGCAATGTTGCATTCCGAGGGTCAATCACAACTTGACGATCATCCACGATCAAATGTTTCTGATTCTTGTCCGCCTTCTGGCGATATGTTCTGATGACCTGCAACGATCAACAAAGCCGTGTCTTCGTGATCAGCCCAACAAACGTAACCGCTCGCTATCAACAATGGCCACCTTCTGAATCTGCTTCGCTGCAAAGTCTCTCTTGGCAGCGCGGGCCTCGATATGTCTGGCACCCTTGACTTACCCTTCTTACCAACACCCAGTGATGCTTCACATGGGTGTCGTTTCCCCAGTTTTTCTTGGCGGTTTCCTCCCTGTCATTCTCGTTGCATCCATTGCGGTCCATTGCGCTGCAACAGATCTGTAGCAAGGATCTGCAGTGTCAACCAACAGGGCCCGTGTCCAGGGCCAAAACCTTTGCTTCCTCCTGCAGCTCTGGCAGCTGCTTCTTCACAAGGCATTTTCGCAGCACCTGGGCGGTATCACACTGTATAAAGCATAAACATGTTGCATTGAAAGCAGGCAAAGAAGGAGGAAGTTTCTGAATGACTGCTTTGAGCGTCCCATCCTTCTGAATGTTCGTCGCAGCGTGCTCATAGCGCTCGTGCATTTTCCTCCACTGCTCTGCCTGGGGAAGTGATGCATTTTCCTTTCTTTAGAAAACTTGTTCTCGCTTGTTCTCAATCCAGTTTCTACAATGGTTAGTCTTCCTACAGTTTCCTCTTCTACTCGTCAACATGCCATCATGCCTTCTCCAACTCCTGCAAGTTGCGTCCTCCAAAGCGAGATCATGCGAACTGTACTAGAAACCCAGTGGGCAATGCTTGTGCAGCTCCTCCTTGCGCATGACTTCTCTGCTCGTAGACTCGAAGTTCCTGTAGGTTATATATATATATACAGTATATAGTAAAGCTTGGACTCATATGCTTGTAGTAACGTTTTGCCAATCAAATACCTTCCCAGGGTACACACGTCACTAAACCTGCCTGCTCAAGTTCAGCTTTTCGGTGAACTTTGGCCAACTGGCCAGGCTCAAGCTTTCCCGTCATGGAATAAGCCTCCTGCGAAAAAGTGTTGCAGAACATGTGCTGCGAGTGCACCGGAGGGTGAACCTCGATTTTTTCAACTTCACGAATCTTTTTCCGTGCCTGGCAAACTGGAAAGTCACATGCAACTCGAAATCTGCCATGCATGATGATGTGCCTTCAAAATGTTTTTCTCCGCGTAGGAAAGAGGTTTCCAAACAATGTCTCCAGGCACCTGCAGATTTTGGATCTGAGCACTGGGCTTGAAAGGCGGTGCATCTTGACTTGGTGCATCTTCAATGAATAATCATAATCTTCAGGCCTCATATATGGCTGTAAAGTCTTCCTCCACCTAAGTTCATATTATTGTTGCATCTATAAACTACAATTGGAACTACAAACGCAAGTTTTCAGTTTCAATTCAAGGTCGAAACCACTTGCCTTCGCCCTGCCATGACAATGACTGACACAGCAAGTGGTCCAACTAGAAACTGCAACATAGTGACACATATATAGTGAGTGTGTATCACCTTGTATCAGGTACTGCTGTTCCAACGCTGGGCCTGTTTGCTCGGGCTCTTGTTGGGTCTGTGGTGCTTCAGGTGGTACTTTTGGCGGCGGTGCAAAAGGAGCGTGGGATAGTTGAGGTGCTGAGGAAGAAGGCAGTGCACCTGACAAGTGAATGTGTCTCCAACCAGTTCGTTCTTCGTGAGTCAAAGGCCCAAAAGCGGCTCTAAGCATTGCACCAACAGCAAGTGCCTTTGGACATTCAACAAAGCAAGTCAAACACAAATTCTGGCCTTCTTTGATTACTGTCTTCTGATAAGGGTTGTTGAATCGTTAGTTGTTTATCGCAACTGTGATGATGGTCTGACACTGGTACTTGGAAATGTCTTTGAGACTTCTTTGATGCGCCTCAATTGGGCCACTAGGCGGCGCTACGGGAGCCTGCAGAAAAGTTTCATAAAGCAAGGGCAACACCTCTGTCGGACCTGCCAAGTGCACCGCTCCTGGAAGTGCTCCAAGTGCTTCTGCAGGTGCACTACCTCAGGCGCATCACCTGGACATGTTCAGTTCAAGAGATTGACAATTTGACGCCCCATCTGGCCAACTGGCTGGCCTGGCCTCTGTCTGGAGGTGCAAGAGGTGCAGGGACTGTGGGTGCCACAAAAGGCACTGCAGGCACCGCTGGTGGGGCCAAAGGCGCTGCAGTTGGTGGCGGCGGCAAAGGCCGAGCACCGATCGCACCCATGACGTCACGAGCCTGAGATCTTGAACCGGAGCGATCTTTTAACAAACGGCGACAGCCGTCAAGTCACCAAGGAAGGCCATCAAGTGCGGCCAGTAAGAACGGCGTAGGGCTGAGTTCTGCGCTTCTGTGCCAATAGGTGCGCGCGGTGGTGCAGATGCCTTGGGCTTTTGATCCATGCGTAAGTGAGAAAGAACTGATGTGGACCCATGTGAGTCTATAAACCCGTCACCAGTCTCTTTTGAAGCAAGACTTCGTACTGACATAGTGCTACATGATGCCACCTCATGTTCTAGTGCAACAAATGCCTTCCACCTCTTTTAACTTTGTGCGAACGTGTGGCATGGGTGGCAGCGCCAATTGGCCCAGGAAGCTTTCCCGCACCTGGGGTTCTGGAGTTGCGCTGCGCCCCAACTTAACTGTCCCCTTCCTTGAACATTTCATCAGGATTATACAAATTATCAAGATAGACCCCAGCAAAGTGCACCCTACATCTGCAACTCATGGGAACTCCAAAGGTTCCTGTGAGAGAAAGGATGCACAGTAGGTAGAAGAGTAGTTGCCTGGCTTCCTGGCCTGGCTTCTCCTTCGTCTCTTTGATCTCCTTCATCTCCTTTTGCATGCAGCCACTCGCGAAAGGTTTCACCAAAACACATTTTCCTTTTCCAGGAGTCTGCACATGCCTACATTCAGGGTGTCCTGAACTGCGACATCTTTGGGGACTGGACCTGCAGTGGAAGGTTTGGACCTGACTGGACCTGAGTCCTCCACTCCCTTGAACTTTTTAGAGTCGTTGCAGCCGACTGAAACTGAGACGAACACCCAAGACAGGAGACGCAGGCGGCTTCGGCTTCGGAGCTGCAAATACCGTCGTCGGTGCTGAACCCCTGGCAACGAGCAGTTTGAGCATTCCAGTTTTTTCCATCAATTCCCTCTTGTGTTCTTCGCACATAAAGAACCCTTGAGTTTCGTGCCATGCCACAGCTGCTTGCAGGTTTGGTCCCCAACTTTGCTGCGTCTCCTGCTTTTTGTAAGAGATAAACTCCCGAAAGTTCGGGCTTCAAGTGCCTTGCCTAGACTGGACCTAGACACTGAATGAAAGGCTGTCAAGGGACCGTTGGCCCACCCAATGACGGAAAGGCTGCAGCTGAACCAATATCTATCCTGGGACATCACATGAGCTGCAAATCAGATATAGACAGAAGCTCTGTATCCTAATTGCATTCTCGAGGTTCTCTCTGGAAACGGGACCCGGATTGAGAAGCCGACTTGCCAGGCTTTGCCTGAACATCGATGAGCATAGACCAGGATGGAAGAAGTGGTACGAATATGTCGAATACTATAAAGGGAAACAGGCTGTGGTCAAGAGAGTAATGACTGGACTCAACGATGGAGATCAGAAAGCCAAGATCTAGAATAACAGGTGCAATGAACGCATCCAAACCGATACGAAAGCAACAAAAAAATGATGGGACCGGTGCGAAGAAGGGCAAGTGCGAAGAGGTATATAAGAGCAGCTCACCAATTGAACCATTGCAATCTCATGCTCATGTCTATCTATCATTATGTATCCAATCTTTAATTTTACGTGCAAGACAACTCCGTCAGAGTCAAATCCTTGCTTGGGCTCCGGCTTGAGCTTTTAAAGCTTGGGGCGGCTGGCTTGGTGGTCCTGCAGGAATCGCGCCAGAAACCGCAAATACACCGAAAAAACCTGCAGCTGACAAGGCCCCATGGCACCCATCATAGCAGTAGCATTCCTGCTCCCCAACGAAGTTCGCGCAAAAGCAATTGAAAACGCTAGCTGAATCTCCGTGCGAAGAAGGCAAGGAGAAGAAGAACACAACTATACACTATACACAAACGAAAATATTTGCGACATTGATAGAAATTAAAGAACGGAGGTCGAAGGAGGTCGCACGAGATCGCGAGATATCGACTTGGATTTACCGTGCTCTTTTCAAACCCCCAAGCCAAGTCCTGGGTCAAGCTGGAACCAGCTTTGCAACTTTATAGACTGATTCATTCGAGGAAGTTCCATCACACATGGCATTTACCGTCCTGGATGTTTCGACATCTGCGTTCTGTAGGATGCTGCCCTGGCGGAATGAGAGTGTTCTGCCCGCCAGCTGCGGAAGCGACGCCCCGCACTGGTGCCATTTAGCACCAGCATTGCCCGAAACTCGACACGGCACCCCATTTGCAGGTCGCTAGCTGTCAAAGGCTTCGTGGGAGCTGCCCTGGCGAAATGGAGTAACCTAGTACAATGCTCGCAAAGCAGGAACAACAAGCAAATTGAAATTCAACATTTGGAGCCTTCCAAACTTTGTAGCATCGCCATCCTTTTTCTTTCCATCCTTTCCTTTCTTGTCCTATGCAATCGGCCACGGGACTTTCAGCATCTATAATATGATGGAGTCTGATGGGATTGATTATTTCTGGGCGTTTGAGGACCCAATTGTGTCATACCTTTCTGTGCTAGCTACTCAGCGACTACTCATTCATCCTGTAGGACAGAATGACGGTGGACAAAATCAAATTTTATAGTAACATTCTTCACAACGGTTGTTGTAATCATTTACAGTTTACAGTATAAGGGATGTCCATCCATTCTTGTGGCATAATAGCCACTAGCCGCTAAACAAACAGTTAATGACAACTCGTACGAATTGGTATGCCGCCAATCAAATTATCTCAAGTTCAACCTTGTAGAAGTCCTCCTCCTCTTCTTGCCCCTGTGAGAGCGGTGCTCAGCAGCGTTCCCAATGCTGAAAAGATGGATGCCCGGCCTTGCTTCGCGCTGGATCGGGGGGGCTTGTAGGCCTCGAATGCCCATCTGCACTGTCCTACAATGCATTAAGATTGGAGAGCACAAACAGGCGTGTCGTACCGAGTGTATTGCTGCATTCTGCAGAAGTCCTCGTACAGCTCTTCTTGGCCATGACCTTTGCCTCGACGTCGATCCTCTGCACCAACGTTTCACTTGCATCGCGTCTCATGGCAAGCTTCATCTCACAGGTTTTGTCACGCATGTCAAGAATCATGTCAATCTGATGTCAGCTCCGACGGCGTCTCGTCTCCTGTGACCGAAACATGACCAAATGGACGGCCTCAAGACAGTCAAAAGCACGAAGCCAAGTCGAACTACAAAGAGTTCAACAGAGTCAGAGGGACCACCACGGAGTTTGCCGTCTTAACATGCTGTTACAGCTTGACAGTGTCATAGCACCCTCACACCTATTATGTCATATCTTCCCTGTTTCTGAGTTTGTGGCCGTGTTGGGGTCTTTCTGGTCTTTCCCTTTGCCTCCTGGCCGGACCTTGAAACGGCATCTTCTGCTCTTGTCAAGTTCCGCCAAAAAACACTCAAAATCAAACACTGCCACGACGTTGGCGATCCAACAATGAGAACGGCTCAGGGCAACCCCTTCTGCCGCTTGCACGTGAAAATGTTTTGATGTCAATGCTAATCACAATCCGTCGTGGCCAATCAACATGCTTTGGAGTCTTCTCTCTCTCACTCACTCACTCACTCACTCTCTCTCTCTCTCTCTCTTTCTCCCTCCCTCACCTGTTCATGTTGAAGCAAGCTGTTTATTCCTTCTTCCTGTCTCTTTTCTTGGTCTGTTCGATTCGTTTCCATCTTCAAACTTCTCATCTCCTCTCGATCTCTTGGGTCATGGCCCGTGCTAAGTCTGCTTTGTCCACCAACGTCACGGCGATGCCCAAGGACTGACACAGCTGATGCTGAAATATCGCAACATTCGCAACGTACTAAAGTATATGTGTTCTTTAGTTCACTGCAACGTGCTGCATATAGTCACCGTCTGACTATGCGCCAGAAGATGCTCACAGTGCTCACAAGGGTCAAGGGGAGCTGCAGCGACTGTTTTGTTTTGCCGTTGCTTTTTTTAAGCGCCGGACATGAGCTTTCTCCAAAAGCCCGTCCACATTGATGATCCCATTGTTCTCAAGCCGTAACCTGCAAAGTGCTTGAGTGTCTCAGCTGTTTCAAGTCCAGAATGTATGAAAGTCTTCGCAGGTCGGGGGCCATAACTGACCAAATCAGCTTCGCACCATAGCGGGCATTTCCCTTTTCCTTTGCTACAGGGATAGTTCTGCTTTCGATGGATCTCCTGCCGGAGTGCACATTGAATTTAATTCACATCATTCCAAGCATTGAGTCAATGATTGAAGTTGCTTGAATTGCGCAATCCTTGAGTAGGTGCAGGACTGCATCGCTTGACACCTGCCATTCTTTGATTCATAGGCCAAAAAGCGATGACAGAAGCTCCACAGGTGTCAACAACGCCAACTTCCTGTGTTTTTTCAAGGCACTTGCACTAGTTTCAACACCATGTAACTTAAACACATTGAACTATTCAAATGTCAAACGTCCCTTCTTGGTAGACGTTCTTTCATGTCAGGTCGCTCCATCTGTAAGCTTGCTATTGGTCAGTCGATGCACCTTGCCGGACAGATCCGACAAATGCAGCTCATGTGCCTTGGACCCAGGCAAGCTGGCAGAATGTTAGAAGGTGCTGGACATTATCAGTGTCTTTGTGCTTAAGGCTTAAGGGAGATGAAA
>CAXIVM010000782.1:0-15000 GCA_964035705.1 Porites rus
AGTTTATCAAGGGAATCACACTTTTCAATCGGAGAGAAAGCCTATGGGAACTAGGGGGGGTTTAAAGTCTAATAAGATTGCACTTCGTGTGGGCCAGCATAGCACAATCATGTCCGTCCCACATGGACCTGTCCCAATGTAAGAAGGATGGACCTGTCAGAACTCTTAAGATCCGTGTTGAACTGTCCAAGCAACACCGTGACGTTGCCATCACCTGGACCCTTTGACCACTCCGAAACGCGCGTGCCGGACCGCCCAGAAACGCGTGCGATCGGTATACTGGACTCGCCGCGGTCCGTGCCACGCTTCTTTTTGATTTGCCGCTGTCGTGACCTGCCCGGGCGAAACAAGAAAAGGACGCGCAGGGACGCCGCGCGCGGCGCTGGTGGAGTAGGGGGCAGACACCCCAGAATGAAGCTGCGATTTGCCCCGTTTCGTTTCACGCCACAGCACATATATAATTAGCAAAGGTTAGCAGCTTTCGATCATTCGTTTGGTGATTTGCCACCTTGGCCCTCAGTTGGAGCAACACAGAAGCTGCAGAACCTGAACTAACTTAGCCAGCCTCTCCGGAAGCCGAGCGCCTCCCCTTGGTGTCGATCTCTTGGGGGCCGGCCGCTGTCTAGCGCCACCGAGGCCGCACCGCGCAGCCTCTTGGCGCATGTCGTCCCTGCCCAGTTGTCAGTTACTAACCATGTTTCCACTATGGTAGGGAACCAGTGGTTCCTAAGACAAACTGTAGACCTAGAAACCCTAGTTCCTAAGACAGTGGTAACTGAGATCCACTGGACAAACTGTTGGGATGGCCAGTGAGTGCCGGCTTCTTCGTGGTTCCCCTGAGCTGTTCAGGGGCAGGGTGCGGCCGGAACTGGCGGCTACGACGGCCCCCAAGACATGACATGATGGCGATGAACCAGGTGGTTTGGGCAGAGGGTCCACTGGTTTGGTTGGATCAGGGTCCATTATAGGGTCTGTGTTTTTTCCATTTGGATGACAAGAGGCCCAACGGGTCATCACTTCCGGGTTGAAGGAGTCCAGCAGAGCAAGTGTTTGATCCTCTCAGGCACCATGAGGCTGGGACTGTTTGCCGCAGCGGTGTGACTGGGGTGCAGCGTCCGATGTTGTTTGAGTCCTAAGTGATAGACTTGGCTATAGTATGCTAGTATATATATAATTATATGTAATCTTAGTTACATATTTTACATGCTTGCTTGGCACTTTGCAAGAGTCAAAGTCAGCTTGGAGTAGTGAACTGAGTTTGCCCTTTACTTTGAGCCAGTCTTTGAGCGCAGTTGCAACAGCCAGTGCTCAGCCAATGCCTTTGGATCGCATGCCGGTCCCAAATGCCGATGTTCGAGCAAGTTGGTGATCTCAAGAATCTCTTCAGACGAGTTTCTACAAACTTAGGTCAACCCCTCCGGTGTAATGACGATTTGGATATCGTATCTAATCTTTGGCACTGGTTGGTGCCTCCACGTCCCTCCTAAGAAATTCAGATTCGCAGCTTCAGTCTCAGTCCAGCCCTCAGGCGGAATCCCTTCTGCGGCGCCGTCTTTTAGAGGTGCCGTTGATTCAACGCAAGACGAGTCGGCGCCGCGGCTTTGGCACTCACGGCACATCCAACACGCATCCCAAAACACCAAGAAGTTCACACAACAGCAAAAGCCTGACCCCAAGGAATTTCAAGGGGATTTGATTTGAGTTTCACCAACGTGAGGTGTTGTTTGGTTTCAGCTGGTGGATGGCGTGGGTCTTGCCGTTGGTTCTGTTGATTGAAGCTACCTTCTACGAGGTGAGCCAACTTACCCAACTTCGGCCAGATCCCAGATCTCGGGGCACATGGCTGGATCTCGGAGTACCAGATCGGGCATATCAAAGAACGGAATCCTTTGGCAAAATCCATCAACATCCCAGAAGAATGGTGTGAGGATGCCATGGATACTTGTGAGTCTCGTGAGAGACAATACATGCTCAGGAGTCGGCGCTGGTGCCCACCCTGGCAGGCATAGGCGGGAGTGTGAGATGCTTTGGGGTGAGAGAAAGGACTGATGCCAAAAGCAGAAAGCAGAACAGCACTGAGCACTGAGAACCAAGCAGGTTGCCTTGCTGGAGCAAAAGCTGTAGGATGATCATGGCATGATGTTGTTGCCCCCTTTTTCCTCGGCCAGTCGGTAAATGGTTTTTGTGTCCAATGAAGCAACCCTTGAAGGGTGCCCCGCGGATGTCAACTTGGTCTTGTTTGATTTGCTCTTGACATGTTACTTGTAGATGGAGTGACTTCTTTTAACAGATAGTGTTTCATCGAACTTGTCTTGAGAAAAGCACATGCTTATATATAGTTTGGCCACGTTGCCCTTAAAGATATGTGACATGACCCAGACCGCAAGCAGCAAGCACAATGTTGCTTCTAGATCTTCTAGAAACATGCTGCTAGCTAGGTATGGTGGGAAGAAGATGCCCTTGAAACAAATAACCTCTTGAAAGAGTGCACGTGAATGAAATACCAACAGAAGGTGCAAACCATTTGCAAAGCCTATATATCACAAACATCCAAGTCATATCCTGACATGATAGACCTGTCTCCAAGTGGACCTACCTCACTGTAGTTATATAAATGACTTCCGCGGCTGGTCATGAGTGGCTCACCAATTGAAATCGCCCCTTTGGGTCCTCGCATGCATTTGATTTGGTTGGCAGGGCGACCTGTAAGCTATGGGTCGAAGATGGGCGCGCATTGAAATACAGTGGTTTCAGAGTAGATGGCACAGACCCCATGATGTCCTTTAGATGGGGATCCAAATTAACCACCGACATTGGGGTTTGTGCCAACTACTCTTCCACTACAAACAGGATTGGAAGAGCACATCAGGCGAAAGTAACCCAGCGCTCCTATGAGATGCATTTCACTTTTTGCCCCTTACTACTGGTGGGCACAGGCTGAGGGGGATATCAAGAGATTTACAGGTTGTCAGTGAATATCAGAACGGCGAACTGTGACGGCCAGAATATGCCAGAATCATGCACCAACTAAACCCAACGGGACATGAACTGCTTGGGGTTCTCACGTCAAGAACCACTGGTTGGGGTTCTCACGTTGGATTCAAACGACGAGTCGACCACGTCAAGACCACTCCTTCCGCCTTTGTGTTTCGGTCGGTGTGACCCGCTGGTCACGTCTTGACATGTCAGGATTGCTGGTCTTGATGTTGGTGGCAACTGTATTGATTGGATACTGTTTGCAGGCACGGCTTGGCAAACCTTGTGCTCCGAATTGTATGAGTTCGATTCGATCAATGCGGAGTTGGCAAGTCATTATATACTACATGTGCGATCCACGAGCCAACATGGACGTTGGGCATTCAATTCTTTGCAATGTTTCCAGAATGCCCCAGACCCCAGACAGATTCTACTTCCAGCGCTCCCAGAAAATACTGGACTGTAGATGACTGTAGTATCAACGAGTAGAGTCTTCTGGAGTCTCCTTGGCGAGTGCCGTGTCTCAAGATCTTTTGTTCATTTGGACACCCCTTTTGAAATCCTCGAGAGATGTACCGCTATCGGTTTCATTCTTTGGAATTGGAAATGGATTGAGCAGTTTTCGATCTTAGACCATCCTAGACCCGGTGTTTTCATATTGGGCCCCCATACAGCTCCGACCGTCTCCGTCTTTCGCACCGACCGGCTTCGTCCGGATCGACCCAGGTGGGTCGGCGAGGCTCGCCCGAGCTACGGAAGATGGAGATCGAAGAGGCGTCCGAAGACCGTTGGTCCGAAAGGAGTTGGTATGAGTTGGTCATGTGTGTGTTATACATTATAGTAAATATGTATATTGTATATTCTTTAAAGTATCACTAATGATTGTTGATTATTGCCATTAGCAATTATTGTTGCTATTCTTATCGCACATATTTTTTTGCCGTTTGGCCAAGAGGGCTGAAATAGGATGGCTTGACCCCAGGCTGAAACAGTCATTTTAGCCAGGTACCCGACCTGCCCGGCCTTAAACTTCAGGAGACTTGATTGGCTAATTGTGTCGACGGCAGACTAGTGCTTCCCAAAGGAGTTGCTAAAATCGGTGAGCTTTGTGGGTCCTCATGATGGACCCCTGGCACTCCGGAACAGTTTGGCCATACGAGTTGAGATGTTGACACATCCTGGGGGAGTAGAATCAAAGTCATTTTAACCTAGCGTGTCATCGTGAATCCAAGCAATGATAATAAAAGAGCATGTACTGTATTCTTTCGTTATGATGTCATTCAAGACAAGGACAAGGGGCTTGCAATGCAGGACCCCACATACTAGTAGCACATTCATGCAAAAAGCCTGCAAAACAGGAAGCACAAGTGACAGCAGTGACAAAGGGCCTCACCATCCACGCATGAAGACAGCAGCAAACGTCAGCACCCCAGCACATCCGACAATCATTTAAGGTTTTGGTGTGTTTTGGCCTGACCTGGCACAAAATGTTCAATGTGGCAGGGAGCGACCTGCAATGTCAAGCCAGAGATCAGGAATGATCAGGATACACCTGTAAGAATAGGTCCAGACCTGAAGAACATTTCTTGGGTTGTTTGGTGCAGGCTTTGACCCAAGTAATGAAGAAAAGACAGATTAAACATTTCCTGTTTGTAATATTGGAATTCAAGAGGGGCAAGGCTTGCTATGCAGCACTTCACACAGCACTGGCTTTTTCATGGCACAGGGCCAACATTCCTACATGAAGACGGGAGCAACCCCTGGGGGGAATACAAGTTCAACTTTTGCATAACTCCTTTGCACACCCCCGCCCACACTTTTCCTTCCATGTTCACGCTGCTGATGCCAAAGAGAAATTGTGGTGAGCCGACATTGGGAAGGGCAATGGAGTAGGCAGACCCCTGCCAGATTCCTGTTGAGATCCGGCCTTCTGAATTCTTTAAGTTTTTGCATGTTGGCCGGGATTAGCATCAACCAAAATAGGATAATTCAATCGAATGATAAGCATCGATCAGTATCAACATGTATCAAACATATGGTTGGTTCCTTGGTTTCCCTCCCTTGCTCCCTTGGTCCACTGGTTCCCTTGGGTTGGTCCTTTGGTCTCCTGATCCCCTTGCTCCTGGTCCCTGATCCTTGCCCTTCTTACTTTGGTGTTCTGGGATGCACCCACATCACCCGAAAGTGGAACCCCACGCAGGTCCCACGAAACAAAGGACAGATGTGAGGATGAGGCCTACACCCTGTTTGGCCACTTCAGGACAAAGTGAGGAACAGTTCATCATAGTTCCACCCTTGCCCTTTTGTGCAACTGACGGAACAATTTAGAGCAAAAACGAACTATTCCGACCTTACCAACCTTACATTGACCTTGGGCGTCAATTTACAAGAGACCTTGCCTTTAGACACCCTTTTGTCTAAGCGGATTTTTGATGACGCCCTTGGGTTCAGTCCTGTTATCCAACCCGACTCGGTAAGGAATATGCTACCTGGCGAACTGTTAGCAAAACGTGGCACAAAATCCTCGTGGGTCCCTCCATTCCAGGTAACATGTTTCTTTGCAGGGTCTCCGGGTCATGTTGCCTGCCACGGGGTCATGCCTTTTTCCCACGACTCTGCCAGGAAGTTGGCTGGACACTGAGCCTGGTGGTCAAAGCCGGAATGGATCAAGACGGGTGAAAAACCAGTGGGCAAGTGCTAAGTGTTGGATTCTTACACCATGTTTATTATGTTTATTGATGCCTAAGAGATGTCCAGGGCTCAGAAAACCATGGCCGCATCCGAACTCGGAGTCCATGGAGCCACCACGGACTGTGTTCGTCATTCTAAGAAGCGTCACCAGGTGCAGAAATCCGGATGCGTCACCCAAATTGCATCTCCATGGATCGTTCGCTGATCTCCATCTCCTTTCAGCCTTCTCCACACACATGGCAGCAAATTGGCAGCAACTGCCAAAGACATTTGCTGCGTGCAACTGCCAATCCTGACGATTTCAGTATATAACCAGCATGGGGCGTGCTGATTGAAGCCATTGAAGCGATGCATGTTGGTACCCCCGCAACGCGACCCGCGAACACCGAGACCTTATGGAATTGAACATGGAGATGAAGGAGTGCAGTTTGTTTTGATGGTGGCATGCCCTCTAAACGTTTACGCAAAGCGCACTGTATATATTTCATGGAGTTCAATCATATGGAATTTCATAAATGTGATTCTGAGCATTGAATGACGATGTGATCACCACTTGCTTGCAAATTGTCCAAGAGCACATGCTTCTTCCGCCAAGGTGCATGTTTTGATGTCAACGACAAGCAGGCTGCAATTGCATTTGCTGGGTTCGTTTTGTTTCAGTCTCTATTACCCTACTTTGCCAGCTTACGATAAATCCAACTGACTGAGCTCATGTTGAGTTATCTAGAACAGGAAAGTAGTCATAAGGTTTATCGAATCTGCTCAACATCGGAATGTTCCCACAAGACTCCGCAACCAAATCCGCGTTTGACGTTGCCACGACGTGGCGTTTGACGTCGCGACATGGTGAACACGACGGATCTGTTCGCCACAGTTGGATCCCATGGCTTCACTGGCCTCACTGAGCACCAGGCGAGGCGCGTGCTAGAGTGGTCGCAGCATGCTTCCTTGTTGGTCGGTTTCATCGGATTCCGCCCTTTGAATGGAAGTGGAAGTCGCACCGCCTTCGTATTCGGAACATGGTGGTCCAAGGCCAATGGGGCCATCCACGGAACCATGATGTCTTCAGGGAGTGTAAGCCATGTCCTACTTCCATGATCGTTCTGAGAAGATCCGATGAACAGAACCATTCCCGTCCCCGTCGTCGTGTTCTTTCTGTGGCCATTCCACCCAGTCACTCGATGCAGGCCATGAGCGAAAAGCGGTGTGGTTATCATGTATGCACTTGAAATACGCACGTTGTTAATGTCAGACGCTTCGCACGTCTGTCCACCACAGCAACACCGTGTTTGATGAGTAACACACCTCCCCAGCAAGCCAGGCCCAGCTCATCTTGCTCTCGGCCCAATGCCGCTTTGGCAGATTTGGAGATGGGAGAGTTTGGATTGCCAGTGGGCATTCGATGCTTTGGCCAGTGGCAGTTTTGTGAAGCTACTCACTCGAACACACTGATTTCTCTTTTCTCCACGGTGACCGAACTCCACTGCGTGGAAGTGCAATAGATAGATAGATAGATTTGTTCAGCACGTCTTTCAGCATGTCAAGTGGAAAGATCGGTTCCTGTAGTCTAGCATCAACAATCAAGGCAGATCGTGGTAGCAGTGTTTATGTGTGCATTCTGCTGCACCTGTAAAGCCTTTACGCCATCCAGTGAGTATGATAGCAAGATGCCTTTTTTCGTATTATGGTTGATGGTAGCCATCCGACAAGCCGTTGCTCCAAGCCAACCTTTTCGTTCACCGCCAGAGCGCGTGGTCCGCATCCCGCCCACAGATGAGGTGCGGCCGAGTGTTTGTGCGGATGAGGGAGTTGATCATGATCCGGTATCATACCCGGTGTGGGACAAGTGCCTTCCCTGGTCGTCCTGGAGGCACACCGGGGAACACCCAAAGAAATACTGTATGAGATCATGAGACCCGAGCATGGCAGGGGCAATGCTCCTGTCACCCCCCCCGTGTTCCTCTATGTCGTTTTTGTGCATGTTGGGATTCGTGTGCCCATGGGGAAGAACTTGTTTGCACAGCAAGCCAGGCAAGAGCAAGGCACTAGCTGCTAGTCTCATGCTTTCCTTCCAGGTTGCGAACATCACACAAACAGCTTTCCATTATGCAGGTTTGATCTTGTGACACCATGTGTGGATGCAATGGTAACCCACCTCATCATTCCCAGCAACCAGCAACAATGGGCAACCAACTTGTCTCACTTGCTCCAGGCCTTGCCCCCCTCCTTCATTCTTCAAGACCCTTGCCTACCTGGTCATTCACTACTTTGATCCCATCTCCATCGGTGTCTTTTGAGGTCCCTTTTGGTCGAGAACGCCCCCTGCCAGTCACACCGAGCCGAGACACCGAGCCGCGGGTCGGTTTCTTTCGTCCGATGGTGTTGGTGCCGGCCGAGCCGAGCATGCAACAAAAAGAGCCGAGTATGTTTGGTCCAAGGTGGCCAACAATACAACAATACTTCCATAGCAAGCCGTTTAGGATGTCACCTCAAGAAACTAAGCCAGTCACAGTCTAGAGTCTAGATAGTTTGAATTTCCCTGCACCCTGATTTGTTCAACTATCTTCCTGGCTATCATGGTTTTTACACGTCGTTCCCTGTTTCAATTCTTTAAACCTTGTGTCGAACGTGCCCATCTTCCTGCCATGGCGCTGTTCGCTGGGCTGAAACCTACAGTCATCGTGCTTCGGCTGGCTGGTACTGTACAGGTTTTGGACATGGTTTGTCATTCTCAGATGCATTGCCATATGAACCGCACAGATGGCCCATGTTCAATCTCCGGGCTTAGATTAGAACAAATGCAGCTCGCAACGAAGCAGGGACCGACAGGCAAGGCATTGAAGAGAATAGACACACCTCCTAACATCTCGGCTTTGCTTCTTGCGCTCCCAAACTAGCTGGCCATTGCAGATATTATATACACGATTAGACGATCTCAATGTGCCAATGCAGTCCGAGGAGTGAACAAAGTACACATGTTGGCTGTTTGCTCACAGTTAGAGGTCGCTTTGAGCAACCTGTGATGCCTTTTTGCCACCCCTATGCGCAGGGAGAGCAACCACTGGTCTAGGAGCAAGCGCTCATTAAACTTGTTCTGTTTGTGACGCAGGTCCGCAGCATCAGACGTGGTTCAGAACGACCCAAGGACCCACTGGTTCAATCTACCAGTTTCAGGTGTGATTTCATATACTGAGACTGGTTTAATCATGTTTAATGCTGGTATGATCGGATTTGGATCCACTTGTTTGTGTGTGTGTTTTTTCACGATTCTCAGAAGGGTTTTCATATGGTGTTCATTGGCAGATGGTCATTTCGTCGTCGAGGGCTTCAGACTCTCGATTCAGGTCATTGGATGTTGGCTCTCAGGCCCCGTCCTGCTTGCTGCGTGGACCGGCATTTTCATGCTGAGGAGACCGTGAGCGGTCAGAACTTGGTCGTTGGTGTAGGATCCTCAAGATTCTTGGGAAGGACTACTTGGCTGTGGCTCAAACTGTTTTTACTAAGTGTTCCACGTATTCTATGTACTATATACCTCTCGACCATCGATCTTTGGCTCAAGTGAAAAGGTGGGCGATATTGGCTGGTTTCCTGTAAACATAGGTTATCAGCCGTATAGCCTTAGGCCCGTAGTATTGCTCCCGCGTCATTCGCAGCCATGGACTTATCTCTGGATTCAGGAGCCCTCGCGAGGCTGGCTGCGCCGTACAATGGTGCGGATGGGCGTGAGAGCGCGGGTGGAAACCCCGCCGCTTTCCATCTACCGTTGATGGATCCGGGCGTCTCGTTCACACCAGACGGAGGATCCAACATGTCAACTGACGGAGGGGGAGCGGGTGGGAACACCGCGCCGGTTTTCAATCAGGCCAATTTTTCCTTTGTGAGCACGCCTCCAGCTGTACTCGCGGAGATGATGCGCCAGGCCACGCAAAATCAGCAACTTGAGGGGCAACGAGCAGAACTAATGCTCGCAGCACAGAGACTCCGAAACGAGGCTGATGAAGCGTTCTCTGAAAATGAGGAGATGAGGATCCAGGCGAAGTTATTCATCACCGCAGCCGAAGCTGGATATCAAACACTACAAGAGCAGGCTCAGACTCAGTTCATGGAAATGTCCATGAATCACCGTCAGCATATCGCTGGAATCGAAATGATTCAGAGTCAGAAGGTCTCATCCCTTGAGATGAACTTGGCGCAGCAACAACAAGCGTCTATGGATTTGCAAAGGCGGCTAACTGAGACGGAATCAATCCAGGCACAACTCCTGAAGGAGCTTCGCGAAATGAAGCAACGGAAGGATGATGCGCCGGGCGTTCCGGAAGGAGCTGCTGAACTTCGTGAGTCCATACCAATGCATGAAGCACCACCTGCAGGTTTGTCCCAGCACGATGATGTTAGATCATTTAGAACTGCTGAATTGTTCGGTACTCCATCCATTAAGTCTCAACCCGGAAGCGTATTTTCCCCTAACGCTGCAGTTTTCCAACCGGTGAGTCCTTGGAATGATGGGTACGGGTCATTAGCAGCACATGCATTGTCGGGCAACCTCGGAAGGGGCGGGCCAGGTAATGGTGGTGGTGGACCGCCAGGAGGGGGAGGAGACAATCCTGGTGGAGGTCGTTCATCAGGTGACCCGATCAATCCTGGGCGTCCAGGCATTCCGCTTCTCAAGATTCCTAAGTCGGGGGGTGGACCACCTGGACCTCCGGGGGATGACAGCGATCCAGACGGAGGGGATGAGTTTGACGATGATGACGATGAATTGACAGACAAGGCTCTTATGAGGAAGCTCAAACAAGTATTGGGGGGAAAGAATAGTACCACGAAGGAAGCTGACCATATCAAGATACCTTCCTTTCCACAACCTGAGAACTATCGCAACTGGAAAATCAGGGTGAGGGACGCGGTGAGGGCCGCATCTTCCAAGCCTGACAAAGCGTTCTCTTGGATCAACAAGGTTTGGATTGAAGGTCAAACTATCGAAGGTCTGGCAAGTCCCGACGGGTTCACTACCCTTGATGCCAAGCTTCTTGCCGCACTGTCATCCATCGCCACAGGTGAATTCGCACGCAAGGTTGACACATTCAAGGAGAAGGAGTCCCAGAAAGATCGTCCGGTACGGGGGAGACAGGTGTTACTCATGATGCATGAATACTTCAGCACAAATATCAAACATGGAGCCACCTACTCCCTCAGTGATCTGTTCAATGTGAGAATGAAGGGCGACAATCTCAAGACTTTCTTGACGAACTGGGACTCAGTCACTACCGGTGTTACTCATTTGCCTGAAACCACAGTCCTGGAAACTCTATTCTACCAACAAGTGAAGAATCACAGGGCTATCGCCCATGACATAGAGGAGTACCACCGGGCCGAAGAGGGAAGTTCAAAGCACTGCTATCAATTCCTGTATGACGCTGTTCGCAGACATCTCATGAGGGAAAGGCTAGAGGACAATCGGGGACGGATTGCCGCTAGTGTTGGAGGTGCCAAGACGTCCGCCCCTGCGGCCGACGCGCGCACACCATTCATCCCCAGGGGGTTTTGTGTTCAGTGGAACAAAGGGGGTTGTAGCAAGGAGAACTGCCCATTCAAGCATGAAGTTCCTAAGAAACGGGAGAAGAGTGCCACCAAGAGTCCTAGGGGGCGCTCCCAGTCCAGAGGAAAGGAGAAACGGGACACCTCAAAGATTGCATGCAAGTTTTGGAAGGCTGGACGCTGTAAGCGAGGGGACAAGTGTGAATTCTCCCATGAAGGTCAGCAACGACCCAGGAAGGCAACTCCTGCAAGATCGCCCTCACGAGATTCTCAGAAGAGTGACAAGAGCAAGAAAGACAAACGTCGAAAGAAGAAGGGGGACCGATCTCAGTCGAGGGGCTCCAGTGGTTCGCGTAAGTCTGGAGGCTCTAGATCCTCAAAGGGTTCTCGTGGTTCGAGGGGCAGTGCAGGTAAGTCCACTCCCGCAGCAGTTTGTCTGGTTGCATCGATGCTCGCATCCGTTGTCGATGGCCTCTCATTGAGCGGCCCAACATCCATGTTGGATCAGATTGGAATCAACTTCAATGAGAGCCAGGCGGCCTGGGAAGGCGAGCCACACATTGCATGTCCAGGGGTGTCATTTAACCTCAAGCCCGATATCACAAGGTTTCATGCATGGGGCAGACTTGATCCTTTTGTTTCGGAACCATCTAAACCGAAGAAGACTTTCCCAGCAAGCTATCAGACCAAGCCTAACATTCAAGCAGTTGATGATTCGATCTTGACAGCACGCATGCTTCAGGGAGCAGTGTCCGGTTGGCTGAAGGGTATCAAAACAGACTGTAGGTACATGTGTGATTCAGACCTAGGTTGTGACTCGTGCATTCCTGCTGATATTGTTGCGTTGCCCGCGTCCTCTCCGACGGAAGTCAAATACTTCCACCATTCGCATGAGGACTGGATAGCAGACACCGGAAGCGCTCAGGACCTGTTGACCCGACATGACATCCCTGATGAATTCCAATATCGATCGGACCGGCCGATTGCTATCATCACAGCTAATGGCCATAGTTCATCGAACCTTCAGGCCAAGGTGTACAACGACACATTGAGTTGTAGGTTTGATCCGTATTTGCTCGAGTCGACACCACCGGTCATGTCTGTCGGAATGAGATGCGTTGATCAAGGTTATGATTTCATTTGGAGATCCGGCAAACCACCCTATTTTAGGAAGCCGGACGGAGAGAAGATAGAGCTCGTGGTCAGGGATTACGTCCCCTACATTCCTGCCAGGGCCAAGTCAAACGCCAATCCCCGCTCGACTTCGTCTTCCTCATTGGCTCCAACGTCTCTTCATCCCATAGCTCCTGGACGTGGTACAGCTGTTCCTGCTGAACCGGCATCGGCCTCGGGTGATGACGGGATGAATGTGTTGAAAGAGAGCCCAGAGAAGGATGAAGCGGGCCGGAAGGCTACGCCGGAGAAAGAGAAAGAAGCACCGAAGGGCAGAGCGGACCGGAAGGTCTCGCCGATGGATGATGTTGATGATGATGTTCCGCAGATACCTGCCGAAGGCAACTTGGACAGGAATCTGGGAAAGGGGATATCATTGTTGAAGAAAGAGGCTAAATCACTTGGGCATCTGGTGAGTCATCACCCCAAGAACCCATATTGTGACGTTTGCAATAAAGCAAAAATGACTAAGCCTCCATCATATCGGCAAGACGGGTCCTCGATAGTTGAAGCCAAGAAATTCGGTGATCACATTACATGTGATTTTCTCATTACCGGTGATGAATATGAAATGGGAATCGATGAGAAAATGAATATGAAATGGGAATCGATGAAGAGAAGTGTGCATTGATTGTCAAAGACATATATTCCAACTTCATGTATGTGTATCCCAGTGCTAGAAAGAGTGCCGAATCAGTCATCCTGGCTATGAAACACTTTGTTTCGAATGATGATGAAGTGGGAATTTGTTATTCCGACAACGCTCCTGAATTGATCAATGCCATGAAAGAGCTGAAGTGGAGACATGTACTGTCAAAGGCATACATATCCGCCAGCAATGCCGTTGCGGAAAGGTCGATCCGAACCGTGCTTGAAGGAACTCGTGTGAACCTCTTGCAATCCGGTCTCAACCACGGATTTTGGCCTTATGCTGCACGTCACTGGTGTGTCATGAACAACAATTTGTATGCTCTCGATGGAACTGCTTCTCCATGGGAGCTAAGATTCGGGGAACAATCACCTATTAAGTGTTGGCCTTTTGGGTGCATGGTGAACTACTGGAATGGTCCCAAAAAGAAACCCAAAGATGAGCTGAGGTTCGATCCCACATCAAGTGCAGGGGTCTTCGTTGGTTACATCGTTCACCCAGGGTTTCAATGGAGGACAGAATATTTCGTAGTTGATCTCAAGTCGGCCAAAGCAGATAAATACGAGGATATGCATCAGATCAAAAGAGTCATTCGCATCGACGTACCTGAACCGTTCACCTTCCCACTGAAGGATCGCAAGGAAATGGTTCGCAAAGGAGAGATCGCTGACGCGGCCGAAGAGGAAGTCGAGACAGTCCTTGAGGTCCAAGATGCTGTCGAGAGTGCCGTCCCAAACCCAAAGGCGGAAACACTTGAGACATCAGACACCACTCTTCCGAAGGGACCAGTTCTCCGAGGATCCGGTGCCCGAGCAGTCTGGAATCAGGGCTGGTTAGCTTTCATCGGAAGCGGGATCAGTGATGGGTGGTGTGATTACGCCGAATGTAAGGTCAAGTACAGCCCCTGTGAAGGGAAGTTCCTCGACCCGCGTGCAGAAGTAAACACCGAGCAATACTCCTATAGGACCACCCTTATGCACTCCGATGAGGAATCATGGCATGTTGTAGAATCAAATGCACTTATACATCCATGGGATAGGTCAATGGACGGATTGCTTGAGGTAGTCGGTGCCACCATAACTATTCTGTCAAAGAATGAGCTTAATTTGCAAACTCCAGATGCAACACCGAGCACATTGCCGGGTCCTTCTGAGATCGAAGTCTTTAACCCATACACCAGCAAAGCAGAAATGATTCGTAGCGATGACCCCAAGTTTTATGACGCCGGGGGGTTCAAGACCAGAAGATATCAGGGATCCAGCAAACCCAAGGACATTCCATCCTTTGTGTGGCAATCAATGTCGGTGAAGCAACGGAGACTTGCAATCGCAGAAGAGCAGAAGAAACTAGCTAGAGTTGCTGACATGGCTACACTGCCTAAGAAGGCAGCTGCATCAAAACGATCCAGACATTCCGAAACATGGGCCGTTGTTCGCGTCTCGGAAGGGAACGCCGGATCATCATCACCATCACAGGGTGCCGAAGATGTTCCCAAGATGCCCGTTTGCGGGTACAGCATACAGAGACATCGTGACAAGCTCATAAAGGTTGGTAGGCTGCAGGGCGAGAAGGCAATCAATACTCTCGTTGCCAGACCAGTCAATCGGAAAGAAATAAGGTCGAACCCCAAAGCACAAGCATCCCTAGATGTCGAATGGGTGAAGTTGGAGAAGAAAGATGCATGGCTTTATGACACGGTTCAAGAGTGGAAGGATGTAGCTTCAAAGGCCAAGAAACAAGGCAAGAAGGTCCACATAGGGAAAGTGTTCGAGATCTGTGTTGAGAAAGGTAGCGAACTGCCCGCTGGACACGAACTTCGCAAGTTTAAAGGCCGCACGGTTTTCCAAGGGAATAATGTGCGGGATGAAAACAGCGATGTTGCTTTGTTTAGCGAACTCGGGTCATCCCCCGCGACAATGGAAGCGGGCAAAGCTGTTGACGCCTACGGGGCACAGCCAGGATTTACAACTGAGCAA
>CAXIVM010000785.1:0-21909 GCA_964035705.1 Porites rus
TGCTCTGCTGACATCACACCACCATGCAATGCAGCACTCAAAAGCACACTGCACCAAATGGATCTCTGATCCCACAGCTGACCAAGCAAAGCCTCAAAGGCCCACAATGCAGCGCAAAGCTCTCACCAAACATCCAAGCATCGTGAGTTCAAACATGCCAGTCAGCAAGGATGCCACATGGTTCATATTGGATTTCCACAGTGACAGTGGAGACTCGGCCTGAACGATGACCTGGGTACCATGCCCACACGGCGTCCGTACTGGGAAAAAAAACCGGGAGAGCTTGACCTGGTTGCCATGGAGCGGCAGGACTTCACGCCCGCAGATACCGACCCAAAGAAGAGGGTGCTGAAGACAACTCCCTGCTCGTGGTGGTAAGGACATTGCTTATGACTGACACTCCTGAATGCCGGATGCTTCCTGGGCTGAAAGAGCTGACTCTAGCGGTGCCTTGACCCGTCTTTGGGACAAGCTTTCTCGTTCCCTTTCCTTCTGGACAAGCTTTCTCGTTCCCTTCCCTTCTGCAGCTGCTGCGCATCGAAGTCTCTTTGTGGAGAGACCTGACAACTGCCAGACACCCCACGGCCGACTTGCCTGCAGAAGAAAACTCTGCCTCTAGACTTGCAGAATCTGTGCTGGTGCACAGACAAAGAGGTCATTGGCGGGAAGCGTCTGCTCACCATGATCCATTTCCCCAACAAAGGACATGAGGACAGTGCGCATAAAGGTGAGAGCATCGACATCTTTTTCCTTTGTTGTCTGTGGTTTCCCTTCCACTGCTTGGGCTGTTCCTGTTCCCTGGGTGTCTGTGTTGATTATCAAAGGAACAGCACCTTGCAATGAGGCAAGCAGACCATACTGCCAGAAGCGGGGGCTTGCATAAAGGGCGAGCTGCTTTTGAGTGATGAAAGAAGGGCATGCTGGATGCCCACGTCACAAATGTGAAGAGGTTGGACAGAGGAGCAGCAAAGGCTTCACTTTTCCGGAGGAGATCTCCTATATGAGCCTGGTTGATTTCATCTGGAATGTCTACAAAGGAGGAGCCATGGAGATGCTTGTTCTATCACCCTCCTCCAGAGGAATGTACGGAGGCGGTTGATTTGCTTGTTGGAGATAGCGAGTCTCGCCATCGGCCATTCTCCAGGCAGGTCACTAAAGATCTGTAATGAGGGAAGCGGCACCCTTTGCCCGTCAGCTTCTCAGGCCGTTCGAGCCGCATTTTGATGGTGGTATAGGGCCTGCATGGCTCTCTGCTCGGATTCCAGTTGGAGATCAGTGGCGGCCGTGCCTCCACGCTCTGCATGCTCTTGATCACTGGCCATGCCAATTTCTGTTGTGGCCAGTGGGCGCTCTTGCGTCGATCCAGGGTGGTCAGGTGGTGTCTCAGGGTTCTTGCAAACTGGAGCCACCTGCCTTTGAGCATTCCGACTGGCGAGGTCTGCCAGTGTGGCCGGTGGTTGCTCATGTTCAGGAATGCTGCCGAGTGGTTGCCTGGATGTTGGAGCAAGTGATTTTCGTAACTTCTTGGACTGAGCTCGCCCGGCACAAGCCTTAGACCCCGTCTTCGTTTGATTGGGGACTCAGAGGAGTGCGATGTAGGGCTGCTACTTGAGGGGTCCACGTCCTGTGGCTCCTTGCGTCATCGTCTGCCTCCAGCATTGCATCTTGCGCGGGGCATGGAGGTCTTCGAGGAGTGTTGTCCCCAACGCAAATAGGAGCGGCTTAGTGCCCTGGCAACAAACTCGCCCCCTAAGCACAATTGGGGCTCCGTGTTTTTCAAGGATGCACGGCCCTGCAGCACCTCGACTTGGGCAAGTCAGGGTGCGGTCCTGCACATCCGAACCGAAGTCTGCCTGACTGCTGCTTTGTGGAAGCAGACATCGTCGCACTCTTCCTGCCGTCAGATTTTGATAGGACAGGGACAGCCGCGTGCGTGAGCTGCCAGCAGCTGCAAACTGTGGATTTGTCCCAAACGTGCGTCAGTGAACTTTTGGGCTCAACTTTTGCGCACTGCTCACAGCTGCAACAACTCAGCCTTCCCCAAAATTTGCGAATCATTGAGCAAGAAGCCTTTCTCAAATGTACCTCGCTGCAAGAAGTCTGCATCCCACCATCCCTGCTTTACATTGCGAGGCGTGCTTTTGCAGGCTGCACGCAGCTTCGAGCAGTTCGTAAAAAGGGAAAGCAAAACATGGCGAGGTGCCCATCCCGGCTCAATGCTTTTGACAAATGCGAGCAATTAGACAAGCCCCAGTGGCTCCGATTCCTGCCGCCAAATGACAACGACCAATGGAGAGAAGACTTCCAAGAGCCATACCCAAGACTGGCAACGCTCCTCTGACGACAGTGGGGATGGACTGCTGCTCTGCTGTTTCGATTTTTGTGCCAGGCTTAAGAAAGCTCAGGCAAAGCCATTTCGGCCTCACCATCAACATTTCAGTGAGCCTACAGGAATGGGAGTTTCAGCTTTCGCTCCCGAGAGGCGGGTGGAAGAGAATGGTAATGGAAGGTTGCCAGGGGGAACCTTAGTTCTCTTTGCAGCGGCCACGCCATGACCTTTTTTTTTTTCTCCCACGAGTACGGACGCCGTGTGGGCATGGTGCCCAGGTCATTGTTGAAGGAAGGGAAGAACAGTCAGATGGTGGAGAAAAGAACAAGGACACCCAACCCAACCAAAACAAACAAACCACAGCCCGCAGGCCGAGTCTCCACCATCTTGTAGTCTTTCCTCTGTGCTAGGTGAAACAGGTGAAACGAAACTAATGACTATCTTGGGCCTGAATTCTCGAAAGAAAAGCATGGCAGCGCAGGTCTGTGCCCTAGAAAAGTCCCCAAAAAGGCTTCAAATGGACTTTGCTTCATGATTCCTGGTGACCAGCGGCCACACCACAGTGTGGCAAAACATGGTCACGATGCAGGGCAGGAGTATCGCAATGCTCCAACGCCGTTTGCATTCATGTCAAGCTGGCGTAGCAATAGCTAGGCTGCATGCCGTGGAAAAACCCGTTCTCGTAGCACAACCCATGCAACTGGTTGCACTGACAAGTCCAGAGGCATGTCGTCAGGCGGTGATCAAACAGTGGCGGCTATAGCAAACGACGAAAGCCTGCAGGTAAGGGTGCGAAAAGGCACACACCCCCGAAGGGAGGTCAACCCAGCACCCTTCGGCACACAAAGGTGCCAAAACGGGGTGTCTCCTAAATCCGTGAAGTGCTGCGTCATTGCAAAAGGTGATCTGCTGCGTGCAAGGCCCGTGTGAAACAGGTGAAACTTTAGACTATCCTAGCATGGTATCTGTACCTCTTTGTACAAAGTTGGAAATGTCGGACATCAACAGCGGGAACTAAGGTTCCCCCTGGACATCCTCCATTGCCACTCTCTACCACCCGCCTATTAGGAACGAGGAGCTAAGGCTCTCGTCCCTATTGGCTCACTGCATTGCGAATGGCGAAAAGAGGTCGGTGATCCTACTTAGTGTTTGCACATCTCACTTGTCGTACTTTGCTGGCGGTGTGCTTGTCATTGCAGGTCTGGAGAGTCTTCTCCCCTTGCTTGCCCCTTGCTCGAAAGTGCGTGCTGCCTGCAAGAGCGCATAGCGCCTTGCTAAGCAGGGATGGAAACCTCCTATGGAAGGGTACTCTGAAGGAAGGCTTGTTTTGCGATGATCCTCAGCTCCACTATGGGATTAGGCCTGGTATGGCTTCTGGCCTACCCTGGACTCGCGCTAACGCGTGCGCCCAGACTCTGACTAAGTGACCGTGAGGCCGCTATAGCTGTGGCCAGAAAGACTTGTCCTCATCCAAGACCAGGGGTATATCCCATGTCCGGGATCATATGCAGCCAGGGTGGCCATCTCATAGCAGGACAAATGGCGAAAGCATTTTCTTCAGCATATACTCCTCGCCATTTGTGCCTTCCTGGCATTTTGGCAAGCCTCTTAAAAGCAGTGCAATCCAAGAAAGCTCTACTTCCAATGTATCTGAGTGAGGGCGGGATGGCAAGCTCAACTAGGGCTGCACAGTTCATGAAGGCCTTGACTCGGATTGTATGAAGAGTAGTCGGAAGGAGAACTTCTCTGAGGCTAGTGCAATGCACAAAGGTGAACTCCGGAATTTCCTCTACCTTGGTGTTGCTAAGGTCTACACTCTTAAGCAATCGGCAACTGTCGCACGCGTGCGCTCCAATAGCTACAAAGTGCTTTGTGAGAGCGAGTGCGGTGATTCCCGTAGCGCTAAGACATCCCGGTGCTAGCTCACTGGTCCTAGCTTGCAGTGTTGACCCTCGGGGGGATGGAAGCTCACTCAAGGTAAGCTCAGCAAGGTTAATACACCCTTGGAAGAGGTATTGCCCGAACTTGGCTTCGCTGGTGAACATGTTTGCAACCCCTTCCGATGCATACACCCATTGCAAGGAACAGCATTCCGCAAAGGCTTTATACCCAAAATCTCGACAACCCGGAGCCAAGACGCTGTTTAGTAGTTTGCAGTCACGGAAGACATTATCGGCAATACCTACAACAGTGGCCGGCAGTTTGACAATGCGGAGCTGTCGACAATTTTGCCAAGCCTCTGCTCCAATGAGCCTGATGCCTGACTCTACACTGACGTGTCGCAGACGTGGAACCCCTGCAAAGGCCCCTTCTGGGACGATTTCTTCTGGGTTCAGAGGGACATGAACGGCTAGCGGAACATGATGGATAGGGCAGCCCTCAAGTTGTTCTTGTGATGGCAGGATAACACTACAGTTCTTGAAGACCATGGTGTATGCCATGCCTTGCTGTAGCTTGTCCCAGATTGGGTCCTCAAGGTCGCTTGAGAGCTTTGGCCTCCAGGTGTTAGCACACTGGGAGGGAGCCCTTGGCTCCACCTCCACCAGTGCACCAGTAACACACCTGGCGCAGCCGGGGGCGCTCCCCTTTCCACCCACAAGGCCGAGCCAAACCAAGCGCACCGAAGCCAGCAAGCAAGAGGTGGGACCAGCGGCCACGCCATGACCATTGCTGTACAAAGAGGCACAAGTACCGTGCTAGGATAGGTCCACGTTTCACTGGTTTCACACGGGCCTTGCACGCAACAGGAGAATGCTCGCACGTTAGCACCTCTCTTTCTTTCAGGAACAGAGTGTACCGCTTTGGCACTAAGGGGTGCAAAGGAGACCTCCCTTCGGGGGGGATGGCATCACCCTAGTCAGCAAGCTCCATTCGTTTGCCTCTGCCTCTACTGTCTGACCATCGATATGCCTCCCGCCTCGTTCGTGCAATCAGTTGAAAGGGTTGTGCAACGAGATGGGACTTTTCCACGGCATGCTTGGCAGGGCAACAACTGATTTCCCTGGGCAAGAATCAGACCTGCTGACAACAAACAATGCAGCTCCTACAAAGCACCCAATTGTCACTTTCGCCACTCGATGCAGTGGCCTTTTGGTCACAGTTTTGTGGGTGGGGCGAGGCCCCTTTGATTGGCTCCGTTGCACTCCGCTCTTGCGCTGACCTTACCGACCGACTTTCGTAGTGAATTCAGGCCCATAGTTAGTTCACAGTCAGCTTTTTCACTTGTCTCACCCTCGTACAGAGGAAACACTTCTAGATGAGGGGGAACCGGCCTCTGGCCTTTGGTGGTGTTTTGGGTTGTTGTTTGGTGGGTTTTTGTTTGGTTTTGGGGTTGCTTGTGTTCTCTTCCCTCTCATCATGCTGTGTTTCCTTCCCCTTCAATGATGACCTGGGCACTCCGCCCACACGGCGTCCGCACTCGTGGAAAAAAAGACAGGGCATGCCAGGCCGGTCTCGGCTTGGGTAGGCAGGGGCGCAAAGTCCTCTGGAAAGGGGACTAGGGCGATGTCCCAGGCGCGAGGGCTGCTCATACGTCGTACTTTGTCATACGGTGATTCGTCAACTTTTTGGTTTGATTTCTTTCTGGGCTGCGTCGTGAAGGCAAGTAGGAGTGCGAGGACTGAAAAGCAATTGTCTCCTTCTTGTAGGACAACTCTGTAGGCCTTCCTACCTGGCAGCCCATGTGCACTTCATTTGAGGAGCTGTTCGCCAACTGCTCAAAGTTGTGGTGTTGGAGATGGGCTGGGCAAAAGACCGCAGCTTGTGACCACGGGGGAAAAGCAATACGATATTCGTGCATCCCCTGTCGACCAGGAGGCCGTGCTGTTTGACAGTCGGGCTGGCCCACAGGCTTTTCTGCGTGCTCCATCAAGGAACGTGAGTTGCGGAAGGAAGAGGGCCAAGATCACAAAGACTTCTCTAAACGGGATCGGCGCAAGCAGATTCTTGGCCATGTCGGTGAGCCATTGTGCACAGGCACTCTGGTTGTCTTTGCCTACTCTGAAATTGCGCAGCAGTAGTGCCTGCGCTTCTTCCATGGAGGCTATTTCTTGCCCAGCGACACACAGCTGGAGAAGTCGGAGGAGTTCCTGATCCGGTTGGTGAAGATTCGATACAAGCATGCTAATTGCTCCTTCCCAGTCATCACTCGCCATGAGGGTTTCGAAGCGAATCCAGGAGGCCAATCGCATAGGTGCAGCGATCCTATCACGGTTAGGAATGACCTCCGGGTGTGTGAGTTTGAGGTCCGTAAGTCTGACTTGCCCTTGGGGGAGTTGGCAGTGCAGCCAATGCCAATAATTATGTTTACAACTACCCATCCAGCGCGCTGATTCCTCCACGTAAGTGATGTGGAGGGATTGCTGAAGCATGCTGAGTTCCTTTGCATCCGGCTTCCAATCACACAGGCAGTCCTCTGTCGCATGGACAAGGTAGTAATGATGTCTCTCCGTGTCAGCGGTGGCTATCAAGGCAGCCAAGACCCCCTTGGGCATGGCAATAGGTCCCAGCCTTGCCGTGACCTGGCAGGTCGGCCATAGGCAGCGAATTGCTAAGGCAATCACTGCTCCAGTATAGCTACCTGCACTAAGTCCATTGACTGTGAAAAGAACGGGGGGTGCTTGCTTCACTTGTCGAAAACAGCTGAGCATGTAGACAGGCGATCAGCTGCAAGGGTTGTAAAGAGAGCAGTTTCCACCAAAGTCCGCTGAGGAAGGCCTTGTGTGGGAGCCTTCTGTGAGCTGGGAGGAGACGGGCGGCCTTCAGTACTCTTTGCGTTCGTTGGTACAATACTGCAGCCTTTCCAAAGCCTAGATCTTCCCACTTGCGACAGGGATCTTGGATGTGCGAAAAGAGGGTGGCAACCTCATGAATGCCAGTTGTACAGCCCGCTGCAACTGCTACATGCTCATCCTGGACGACATCAGCCGGTGAGAGCGATGGGCCATAAACTTGGCTCTCACCGACTGGCGGGCACGTGCAATGGAAATGCGGCGGGATGTTGCCTTCCAAGGCACCCCCTCCGAGGCCGCCACAGTTAATTTGCAGCACAGGGGGAGCGGTAGAGCATCATATCCTATCCAGTACTCGTTTTGTTGAGCTACTGTCCACAGGAGAGTATTCCAAGAGAATTCGGCTTGTTGCCTTTGGTACATGGCTTGAAACACTTCTGAGGCGATTTGTTCCAAGGGCATGATCTGGTCTTGGAGCTGTTCCAGGAGATTGCCATTGGCAGCAAGGAAGAGTTCTTTCTCGCCTGGAAACATGCATTTGGGGTGATCCAAGGCTGCGCGCAGCTCATCATGTGGGCAGGACTCGATGTCCTTATGCACTGCTATCAAACCCCGAAGACTAGCGACCTGGTTCCACGACACGAAAAGCGGGGGAGACAGGAGCTGCGGACTGACAGTAGGCTTACTTAGGTGAACTGCATTGTCACTCCCTGTCGGAGCTGACGCGACAGCTTGGGCAAGGTGCCTTGCTCTGTTGTCCGAATTATTCGACGAGGGAGTGTCAACAGACTCCAGGTCATCACTGTTCCCTTCGGCTGGACAACAGCTAAGGCTGTCACCCTGCGCTTGCTCTGAGAAGAGCTCTGACGCCGGCTGGTAAGCGGCTCGCCACCTCAGCAAGAGACAGAAACGCAGCGCACTATTGCCTACTATACCAGGGCAGTATCCCGTGAATTTGCAACCCCCGATTGGTTTCCAGTTGTCAACCATCCAAGCCGGCGGAAGGCTCGGCATCCCTAAGATGGCCATTGGCAGGGTTTCCCATCCCTGTTTCTCCAAGTCACGCAAGGCTGTCTGCGCTCCAATTTTGGCTTTGCCGAAAGCATGAAATATGGCTCGCATCCGATCTCTTGACAGTGCGCTGGCTTGGAACAGGTGCTCCCCTGGCAGTGATGTGGCTGTGCATGGTCCTTCTAACATGGGGAGCACTGACAAGATCCCCTGCTCGAAAGTGGCTCTAGCCACGGGGTTCGCATTTGCCCAGCAGGCGTGAGAGCTTGAGGGTGGGATTGTCGAGGCCATTTGAGGGATCCACCATCTTCATGTCTGGCAGGGATCAATTTGGGGCAAGGCCAAAAGTTCTTGCACATGTATAAACCATACAATGACCAAACTACGCACAGGTCGAGGGCATTTTGCATGGGAACCCCAACAAAGGGAGTAAACACGGTTCCATTAATAGCAGTTTCACTCGGAGAAACCGGCGGCCTGGCTCTGGAAACTAGGGCGAGTCGATACGCTTGGAGTTCTTTGGCCAACATCGCTGAATTAGGTTTTCTTTCCAGCCGACTGCTCCTATGGCTTTTGCCGATCGAAATGACTAAGCCTGCATTGTACTCCAAGTGCGCCTCCGTGAAAAGCAACATTCCGATTCCACGGCAGGGGTCGGACTCCGTACGCGCATGGCCGACCAGGTCGACCCATTGGAGTTGCTGATGAGCCAGTTCTAGCAAGTCTTGCACTTCAAATAGTGTTACAGGCACACAATCGTTGTCGATGAGTGCAAAGTGCTGTTTGGGGTACAGGAAACGTGCAGCCTCCAGGACAAAAACCCCTCCCCAATAATAGGGTACCCTGTGAAGGCCTGTGGTGTTATCTGCGCAAACCCAGAGCACATCGGTTGCTTCTTCCTGGGGGCCTACTAGGCATCGACGCGAGGCCCACCACGCTGCGAAAGCTGGCCAATGCGGGACTGCTTCAGGCTTACGATTGTCGACAGTGAGGTAGATCATTTGATTGCGAGTGATAAGCTCACTTTGCAACATCAATGCATGTATTATAGCAGTCATGTTGGGGAGGTCCCCATCTATCCCGTCCGTGTCATAACCTTGGTCCTGGTTGGGTGGCTGTGCACGAACGTCAGCCAACATGACCGTAGGCTGTGCGGAGTCCAGGCCAAACGGACTACTAAGTTGATCAGGCATGGCCAAGGCTGCGTAGGCATCCTCTTTAGCCTTCGAGTCACCATCAGATGTGCCTTGCACGAAGAGAGTGCGGCCAGCTTCTGAGAGCCAGTCTGCCGCTTCCTGCGTGAATGCCATAGGTGCCCGGGTTCTGTCATCCATGCTATCATGTAGGTCCAAAGGGTTGTCTGTCATGTCCAGAGGTGGAGTGAAGGTCATCTGCCAGGGATCTTGAGACATCGGTTGCACCTAGTTCGAAAAGGCACGTGCAGCATCCACCAACTAAGGTTGGCAGACGTACAGGCAGGCGCGAACTTAGGTACTCCCTCGGGGATGGTCCGGAGACCCGGGGCATTGCACGATCCACCAAAGTGACCACTAGTGACCACCTCGCTGCACGAACTCGGATACTATTGGAGCGGCCACCACCTTGCACCCTCGTGTTACCTCTCCTTGCGAAGCTGCTTGAGGTGCACCGCCGCAAGGATGCCCTTGCTTCGCTCCTCCCCCCTCCTCCCAGTGGAGGGGGGCAGCAACGCATGCACATGATTGTACATGCAGTGCACCCTAGTGGCCCTTTGCTGACAACTAATCCATTGCCAAAGATGAACCACTCATGAAAGGTCACGCTGCTGGCAATGAAATGCCCTTTCGTTTGGCACGCTAGGGCCTTCTCTCGCAGTGGTTTTCCAATGACCGTCCTCCGAAACTGCTACGCACATGCCTGCTGGTGATTGCTTGCCTGTCGGAATGCCGCTACCTCTCCAAGCCATTGTTTGCGTAAACAGAAAATGCATGGCCTGAGCATACAGGCCATATTGTCGAGTGCGCAAGACATAGGTGCACAAGTGCACGCACCTGCACACAATACTTGTCGAAAATTATTCCCGAACTTTCGCAACAAGTACTGAGAGGCCTTTTTGCTTAATTCGGTGCCCCAAGTAGGTTTCACCTGATCCTATTTTCGTCTCACCATTGCATGACCTACCTGAGTCTCCATAGTCGGCCGTGGGTTTTGTTGTTTTTTGGTTCGGGTTTGCTGTTTTTGGTGGCTTTTGCTCTGTCGTTGCCTCGGCCGGCGACTCATTCACAAGTAGCACAAGCTGACCTGTGCATTCTCTGCACACATGGCGGCTCCACTCGTGAGGATGGGGGAAAGTCGGGGCATGGCATGGAGGAGGGGAGGGCAGGCAGGGAAGCAACGCAGGTCTCATCCCTACGCCCTCCTCGTGCTGTTGGAAAAGGAAGCAAGTGCGGTGCTTTTGATTGTGCCGTTCCCCATCTTCCCCCAACTGGTGCAGACTAAAGGTTTGTTTCTTCAGCGTGAACTTGTGCAATTATGTCATGTTCCACGCGATGGCTGAAGGTGGTACGCTGCAGTGGACACCAACACAAGAACATGGAACGCAGTTGTTGCCTTATCCCGCGAGGCCCACACACAGACACACACACACAAACACACTTGGTGGTGTTTGGTTGAGAGTTTCAATGGCCGAGGTTGCACTACTTTCAGTTCTGTTTCTTTTCTTGGTCGCAATTGCTCAGAGTTGTAGGCAAATAGGTGGCCTCTTGGAGGTCTCATTCCTCCAATGAGTCTGAGTCAGGGCAGCGGTGATCCAGAACAATGGCGGGTGCTGCTACACCAGGAAACGCAGAATCTTCGTGAAGAGTTGCGCAGGGAGATGCGGGAACAGTTGGGGGAGCAACCGAATCTGGAGCAGCTGCTTTCTGGGAATCTTGGCCAAGCCCGCGTGCCGCCCGAGTTGCTAAGGAACTCTGGAAGAAAAACATGTTTGACAGAGGGGAAAAGAGACGACCAGAAAAGGAATCAAACACAAATTCAGTAACAAGAAACTACTAGTACTAGGAGCAAAGATGCTACTAGTAGCTCTTGGCCTTACTACTAGTAGCAAGAAACTTTCTAGTTTGATCAGTTTGATCTTTTATTAATCTATTCTCTTGGCCAATCTATTCTCTTTCGATCTCTGGTGCCAGAAAATGCAGGAGCTTCACATCTGCTACTCCAGTTGGTGCTCCTTCATTGCTCCCCAGACCAGCATGGTCTCGACATGTGTCGGACGGGAAGACAGGGTCGGAGCCCGACGACTCGGAGTTGTTTGAGTGGCATCGACATCCGCGACTTGTTCGACCCCCACGTAGCAACAGTAGCTCTCCCAGCAACAGATTCCGGTACCGTCACCATGGCCATGGTCGAGCTGCGAGCAAACATGGCTCGCCGCACCGCCAGAAGAACAGCTTGCTCCCTCACACATGCCTGAGGACACTTCCAGCTCTATTTTTGCTCATTTTTTTGTTTTCCTGAAACAAATCATTTTGTTTTCCTTGTCCTGTACACTGTACACAAGTGAAAGCTATTCTCTTGGCTTTAGGCCTTGAACGCCACTATATACATTTTACTATTTTGTATATTATTTGTTGTTTTTTGGTCTTAGGTTTCACTTTTGCTTTCTGTGTTTTCCATTCTTTTCCGGTTTATTGATCCTTTTTGCTGCTAGTCACTGCTAGTCCTTGAATTGGCAACCATTGGCCTTCCACGCTGCCAGGAAGCAACCTTGATCCGTTCATCCCGGAGGTTCTCACAGATGTCAAATCCTTTGCTCATCCGCGAGGTCCGAAGCCCTGCCCATCAGTCCTGGAGTTTGAGGGCTTTGGTCGAGTCCTCGCTCTTCTCCAGCTTCATTGGGGCCATGATTCTGATGAACTGCATCTTCATTGGAATTCAGACAGACTATGCTGCTTCCACCTGGCAAGCCAAGGCAGTTCCGTTCTTCGTGGTCAGCACCTTGGCCTGACAGCCTTTGATAGTGTTGGGTCTGAAGCGAAACTGGACGAATCTTCTTTAGGAAAGAAATTCTTTGGCGGTATTTTTCATGTCCCTTAGGTGAGTTTGTTTTTGCCTTCATCTTCCTCCTGGAGCTCATCCTCCGCATTTCTGCCTACAGATGCGAGTTCTTCACTGGATCTGACATGACATGGAACCTCTTTGATACCACACTCATCCTATCTCAGGCGGTGGAGCAGGGGACACCTGGCATCTCCAGTTTCAAGCCTGGAAGAGTTTGGGCATAGCACAGAGATCCACAGCAAAGGTCGCTGTGTCTTCTTCTTTCCTCCGTGAAAAAGAGTGTCTTGCAAAACATGGCAAGATCCGTTGCACCAAGGATCACTGCGGCCATCATCTACAAAAGTGGCGGCCTGCAGGAACATCTGTGTCGGAATCATATCAGTTCGGAGATTGTCGAGAAACGTAGACATAGCACTGACGGTAGAAATGGACTGATCATATGATTTGTTACTCCACGAGTGCGGACGAATGATGATTTTAGCAGAATTCTGTATCCATCTCTGTGGGTCGGAGTCTCTAGGACTTGGATCTTTCACAGCTGACCGACGATGTTGTAGTTTTGCGAGCCTTGCGAATTTTTCGCCTACTTCGCATCTTGCATCTTGGCAAGATGCGAACACGCTCTGGTGTCCCAGTGTGTAGAGATTGCCCTGCATTTTTCTGGGCCAAATTAGTTTTGCATCCTTCAGTCTCTGACCTTTCCGCTATCGGCCTGTTGTATTCATGATGTCACACATGAGTCTCAGATCTTTTCTGATCAATGCAGGCCTGTTCCAACGGTTTTGAATCTATGGTCTATGGTGCTGCTATCAGCTGTCATTCCTCCTTGTATCTTTTGTTCCGAACCGTAGTTGTTTTTGGCACTTTCTGGAGCCTTGCCAAACTTTTCGTTGCCGAAGCTTTGGCTGGATTGGTTCCTTTTGAGCAAACTTTGTCACCTTTTCCGTAGCAGCGGGAGACCATGCTGCTTGTAACTGTCACTGTGATACGCTGAGGCGGATTCTCCGAATCATGCATATCAGCGGGGAACTTCAGGCCACGATATAAGTTTCCCAAAACATCTAAATCTAGGAACCAAATCATTAGCGCGAGCTATCCTGCGTCCTGTCGGTAGTAGCTTACTTGCAGCTAGTATCCACCTCTCCCTCCCAGCGGCCTAGCCCCCCCGCGTGCAAAAACAAAAAAGGAAGGCCTTTTCATGTGCCCTGAGAGGCCATCACCACTGCTGTGATGAAGGGCCTTCGGTCGTTTTTATGGACAGTCATCTTCTTGCTGCTTCTTCTGTATGTGTTCATTACGCAGAGTGTGACGGACTTCAAGATCAGTCTCTGTGCCCGCACTTTGTGTCGGTACTGTAATGCCAAGATCACAAAAGGAGGAAAGGAAGGAGAAGTTATATAAAAGGTTCAAATCTTTGAAGTCTATTTTTTCAGGCAAAACGAGAATTGTAAGTCAAGTTTCCCTAAAAAATCTAGGAACAAGTGAATAGTGCGAGCGCTTCTTCTAGGAAGCTCCCCCACCTCCTTTAGGGTGGCGGAGGGAGCTTCCTTGAAGAAGCGTGAGCTATCCTGCGTCCAGTTACTAGTAGCTTAAGTAAGCTAGTAGGTGCCTACTTGATTAAGGGAGGGGGGGAGAGGGCTAAAAGAACGGTTTCTTTAGGTTTGGAAAGCCGCGGCTCCTTGGACCCCGAGTTGGGCGACTATTTTGGATCACTGGCTGAGACGATGTTGGCACTCTTCCAGGCCGTCACGGATGGACAGGAATGGCGTGAGATGTTGAAACCGCTGATGACCGAAATCTCGCCATGGATGGCGGTGCCCTTCTGCATGTATATCTCGTTTACCGTCTTTGCCTTGTTGACTCTCGGCCTGAACAAATACTGTATACGTGCCACCAGCGCCTAGGGAAACATTGTACCAGAAGGCGAACATGAAGTCGGTACATGTGAGATCAAGATTGAATTAAGCTTCCATGCAGGAACAAACGCAAGATTGTGTTGCACTGGACTGTGGCACATACCGCCACACATTTGACACGACGTTTTAGTTTGTATGGACACCACATTCAAGCCATGAGCTATGCGCGTGCAACACATAGGCAACACATAGCAGATTGCTATCAGCATTCAAGACAGGCGCCATAAATTTTAGATTCGCCGTCGCATTTCGCCACAAGACAAAATGTGATACACTCTGTTCAAAGCAGATACGCCGTGAGATAGTGTCTGAGACATCATGGAATTAGGTAAAGAAAGACATTGAAGGGTGGAACCATAGCGATCACCCAAAGCATTTTTTAGCTACTAGTAAGGAGTAATGACATCCATGACGGAGCACTGTTTGAGCTGTATTTAGGGAAAACTGCGCTAGAGCATTGTGTCCAAGAAAGTTTGGCATCATAGTCTGCTTGATGAGTTTGATCCAGGATTTTCATTCTGGTTCATGTCCGTTAGCCTCTTCTACATGGCAAGCACTTTTCGAAAACTCATGTCACAGCTATTCAAATTATTGAAACAATTTGACCCTGCGCATTTCTTATAAACCACGACTTTTCCTTTACCATGCCTTTAACTTGCAGCTTTGGCATGGACACAACAGATGTGCAGTTGCACAAGCGTGTGTTACAATTACATGTGAAGATGCTCAATACGGCCATTGACGTTATATTCATGTGATGTGCGAATTGACAGCTGCTTTAGGTAAGTGTTCCTTTTGCTGCTGCACCGTGCCGTATTGGAAGCACGTGATTTGGGATTATGCAGGGAACCCGTTTCGAGCTCCCCACTTGTCTCCTTACCGAAGGTTCGTTCTCCTTCAATGCTGCCACTCCGAGATTCAAATCGGTGACGAATGTCCCGTCCAGTGTTTGGTGAGCACATTGTCCCAGAGGTCCCGATTGCCTTGAAAGGGAGGAAGTTTAGGTGACGGCTTCGGTTTATAATCATGGACCTGTGAAATCTGAAGCCTGCATGTCACGTGTTAGAGCAACAACCTTGTGATCGGCAAGGATGATGTAACATGCAGGGACATTGGATTGGAGGGGCGTTTTTGTTTCGGATTTTTTTCATTGTTTTTTTTTTTTTTTTCGGATTCTGCTTTTGCTGCGTTTCTGCTTCTGCTGCGTTTTTGCTTTTGTTGCTTTTCTGCTTTTGCTTTTCTGCTTCTGCTGCTTTTGTTGCTTTTCTGCTTTTGCTGCTTTTCTGCTTCTGCTGCTTTTCTGATTTTTGTGTTTTTGTCTTTCTGCTCTTTGCTTTTGTTGCTTTTCTGCTTTGGCAGCTGTTCTCCTTTCACTTGTTGTTTTTTGCTTTTTGCATCTGTTTGCTTTCTAACCTTTGGAATCTGGTGTGCTGCTGGGGGGGGGGGGCGCAGCCCCCCCAACCCCCCCCGCGCCACGAAATCTGCACTTATCTCCGACACCCGCGCCTGCCACGAAATCAATATTTTAAGGTGAACTCCCCGGGGCATAAACTTCTAACCAATCATATATGCCTCCTGTGCTGGTTCTCCTTCTCTTTACTGTTTCTCTGCTAACGTAGGACTTTCTCTGACACCTACACTATGCCAATGTATTTTGCCAGCTACGACAGCTCCCAAATTAGTCTAATCAGCTAGCAATTAGTATGAAATTTGCAGTATTCCAATGTATTTGGCCAGCTACGACACCTGTGTCTCGGCTAAGGACACGAAATTGCTGTAATTGGCTAGGTACTAATAAGAAACCTGCTCTATTCCAATGTTTTTGAACAAATTACCAAAAACATAAAATCCCAAATTAAACGTGCACCCCATTGGATTCAGCACTAGGGACATATGGTGGGTTCTTCAAAGGCAAAAAGACGATGCGCAGAGGTTACATTAAAGTCCCCGAAAAAAGAGAGGTGTTGGTAGCCTGACCAAAAGCTTCCTGAGATTCCAGTTTGGGAGGAATATAGAGGGACGTTGTGACCTACCTCCGTCTCTATCTCTCTTTCTCTCTCACAAGGAACATCCTCACCGGTATCTTTGTGGACTCGGCACTTCAGAATGGGCAAGAAGAAAAGCGTCGCTTTCTATTGCAAGAAGTGGGACAGCTCTTCTTGGAAGCTGACAAGGTGGCCGTGCTTGTTTAGAGAAAGGAACGGACGAAACATAGAAAAAGATACAGATAGTTCAAAGAAGAAAAGATAAGTAAATGGAACTGGCCTTGTTAAAACCTCAAGATTTCTCCAAACGGCTTGCCCTGTTTTGCAGTGACTCTGTAAAGCAAGCTCGGCCCAGTGGAACCTCGGGCCATGTGGGCCGCAGGAGCAGATGACGTGGGTGGATTTCCAGGCTCAACTGGAGAATCCACATTTGCAACAGTTGTTTGCAGCCTTGGATGTGACGGAAGCTCGTCATCCACATTTCTGACAACATTTTCAAAATCAAATGAGTTAAACGAGGAAGATGGTAGCTGCGTGCTGAGGAAGAAGATGCCTCTATGCTTTTTCATATGTTGGATGCTTCACACGAGGGCCACATTCAAGCCGACGAGTTTCTCAACGGTTGCCTGCGCTTGGATGGCCCGGCCAAAGCCATCGACTTGGCGGCCTTCATGGAGGAGTCTCGGAAGGCTGCGGGTTTGTCTGGAAAAAATGGGGAGGAAATAAGACAAATGAGGAGATCAGGGGATGGTATGGACAGGGCGGTTCGGGCAGGGCATGGGGTACCTTTTTGAAGGGCTCAGAAGTGAACAGCAGACAGGGAGAAAAATGGGAGAAGGGGATAGACACAACTCTTCACTTGGTGCGGAGAGACTTCACAAACCTCTCCAGGTGAATCGAACTTTCCTGACACAGGTGCCTTGGCAGTCAAGATGCACCAAGTATGGATTGTGCAGGGTTTGTGGGCCTAGTAAGGCACTTGTTCCTAGTAGCGATGCACTTGTTCCTAGTAACTTCTTGTTCCTAGTAACTTCTTGTTCCTAGTAACTTCTTGTTTCCAGTAGCTTCTTGTTTCCAATAGCTTCCTTCTTGTTACTACTAGTAAGGCACTTGTTCCTAGTAGCGATGCACTTGTTCCTAGTAACTTCTTGTTCTAGTAGCTTCTTGCTTCTAATAGCAAACATTATTACTACTAGTAAGGCACTTGTTACTAGAAGCGATGCACTTGTTCCTAGTAGCTTCTTGTTTCTAATAGCAAACATTGTTACTACTAGTAAGGCACTTGTTCCTAGTAGCGATGCACTTGTTTTCTAGTAGCTTTCTTGTTTCTAATAGCTTATTGTTACTACTAGTAAGGCACTTGTTCCTAGTAGCGATGCACTTGTTCCTAGTAACTTCTTGTTTCTAGTAGCTTCTTGTTTCCAATAGCTTCCTTCTTGTTACTACTAGTAAGGCACTTGTTCCTAGTAGCGATGCACTTGTTCCTAGTAACTTCTTGTTTCTAGTTGCTAGTAGTTTCTTGTTACTTTTACTAGTAAGGCCAGGAGTGCCCCTAGGAGCTTCTTGCTCCTAGTAACTAGTAGCTCAAAAATGCTGGTGCCCGACGGACTGCAGCATTGCCCCACTGCAGTGTTTGTTGTCATTTTCTTTGAGGCCAAATTTGTCAACAGCACCCTGTGCTGGTTGGTCTCCGCCGTCCATGCAATCCAAGCCAATGAAGCCAAAGAAGTCAAAGAAGCTATAACTGAGTCAGTCTCAATGAAGCGGCAAGTTACATAGGACTTCCATCAAGTCACTTTCGTAGGACCATCTCGTCACAGATACGGGGCGAGACACGGGCTTTATGCCAATCTTGTAGCATCGATTTGTGATGAAAAGGGGAATGCATTGTGCGAAACCCATCCAATCGATGTTGCAGATAGATAGATATGGATATGGATATGGATATAGATATGATAATGAACATGTTGCAGACGGCCGATTGCTATTCAACAGCTCCACAAGAGATTCCGTATCTTGCCTGGCCAGAACACCTTTAGGCTTTCAGTGCGGAAGCAGCGACATCTAAATCTTCCAAGAGTTTGAACCTACGGACACACGTTTGAATGCAAATCCCTTGCCTGCCTTGCATTTTCCGGCAAGCATAGACCACAAGACTGCCAGACAAAAGGCGTTCGGTGGCCTCCAGATGATGCAGAGGTGTGATTTTACAAACCAGTAGTTTGTTCAATGTTTGTCAAAGACTTCTTGGCTTCGAATGTGCAATCCACTTTCGAGAGGGATAATGGCTGCATCATGACTGGGTCCTTTGGCTGGTGCCTCAGTGTAGTGACGAGGTGTTGAAGAAACTGCTAGTCTTCATCCCGTGGTTCAGAGCTCCTGCGGGTCGTGACTTCCTTTTTCGGCATGGTGCTTGATTGATTTTATTCTCTGTTTGGGAAGGGTGTAGAGGCTCATCTTTCTGTTCAGCAACAAGTCACGCTGTTGGCTTGCGAAGGGTGGAAGCCTACATGGGCAGAGAAACAATGCTGTTTTTTGCAGTGACAGGAAGCCAAAAGACATGTGATCGATCTTGAATGTGGCTTGACCACAGAAGAAGCCGCAGAATCAAAAACAAGAAACAAGCAGAACGTTTTGGGTGATCACAAGAACATGTGGATATAATATCAAGATAATATCGCTTAACACATATATACATATGCTTCTACCACATCACTTCTGCCTGAGGAGGGGTACTGTCGATCGAAAGGCAATCAATTGTTCTCTCATACCGCAAGGTCATGAGAACTTCCAAGGTCTTTGCCTGAAACCATCGCTATTTTGAACAATGTTCGCTGCTAGGGGCTCCTGGCATCGCTACTACTAGGAGCAAGGACGCTACTAGGGGCTGCTTTTGCTCTAATATATTGATATCCAGCGATGTTTGTAGGCTTTCTATTCGGTTGGAGGCCATTGCTACTAGGTTGGAGACCATCTCTTCTACTTGGAGGCACGTAGTCTACTTAGTGTGTCACCAGCTTATCACCAGGGCCCTTGCACGGCCGCTGACGGTACATGCGCTGCTTTCAGCTTCAGCTGGGAGCCTCGAATGGGAGTCCAACAAGAGCAAGTTGGAAACAAAAAAGGAGTTGGATCAAACAAGACCAGATATGATGTGGTGTGACTCAGGCCACAGGCCACCTAAGCCTTCACAATTGGTTTATGTTTGGGTCAGCGACTGTAGAAAATGAAAAGGAAAGGTCCAAATGAAGAAAGACAAAATGGAAAACATCATGTAGACACATACAGGAGCAAGGACGCTAAGCTGGCCTTACTACTAGGAGCAAGAAGCTACTAGGAGATCCTGGCCTTACTAGTAACAAGAAGCTATTAGAAACAAGAAATAAATAGAATTAGACAAAACTAATGTAAATCTACTTAAGGTCCAAAGGAAGAATAAACAGATAATAAATACGCTACTAATATCCATGTTAGAAGTAATACTTTCAATCATCCTGAGGTTCAGGAGACCCAGCTTCTCCACGAAGCTACAAATCATGCTTATTTCTGAGTCGCCAACAAGTTAGCTTTCACTTTTCTCCTCTTCCTTGTTCCAAGAAACCTCATCTAGAGTCTTCCAGGATATTGACCAAATCAAATCCTTGTGCATCCAGAATCACTAGGTGGAAGCACGCGTACCTTGTCACCTCAGCTGTCGTTGATGCAAGCCAGGGTACTGGAACCTCCGTAGATCGAAAAGGCAAAATCCAAGATGAGCCACGCAGAGGTTGTTTGCTAGTAGTAACAGGTGCCTCGCTAGTAGTAACAAGTGCCTTACTAGTAGTAACAAGAAGCTATTTTAATAAATTAAGTTAAAGTTAAATTCGAATTTATATATTGTTTCAAATAGCAAACATTGTTACTACTAGTAAGGCACTTGTTTCTAGTAGCGATGCACTTGTTCCTAGTAACTTCTTGTTTCTAGTAGCTTCTTGTTTCTAGCAGCAAACATTGTTACTACTAGTAAGGCACTTGTTACTAGAAGCGATGCACTTGTTTCCTAGTAACTTCTTGTTTCTAGTAGCTTCTTGTTTCTAGCAGCAAACATTGTTACTACTAGTAAGGCACTTGTTACTAGAAGCGATGCACTTGTTTCCTAGTAACTTCTTGTTTCTAGTAGCTTCTTGTTTCTAGCAGCAAACATTGTTACTACTAGTAAGGCACTTGTTACTAGAAGCGATGCACTTGTTCCTAGTAACTTCTTGTTTCTAGTAGCTTCTTGTTTCTAGCAGCAAACATTGTTACTACTAGTAAGGCACTTGTTACTAAAAGCGATGCACTTGTTCCTAGTAACTTCTTGTTTCTAGTAGCTTCTTGTTTCTAATAGCAAACATTGTTACTACTAGTAAGGCACTTGTTACTAGAAGCGATGCACTTGTTCCTAGTAACTTCTTGTTTCTAGTAGCTTCTTGTTTCTAATAGCAAACATTGTTACTACTAGTAAGGCACTTGTTACTAGAAGCGATGCACTTGTTCCTAGTAACTTCTTGTTTCTAGTAGCTTCTTGTTTCTAATAGCAAACATTGTTACTACTAGTAAGGCACTTGTTACTAGAAGCGATGCACTTGTTCCTAGTAACTTCTTGTTTCTAGTAGCTTCTTGTTTCTAATAGCAAACATTGTTACTACTAGTAAGGCACTTGTTACTAGAAGCGATGCACTTGTTCCTAGTAACTTCTTGTTTCTAGTAGCTTCTTGTTTCTAATAGCAAACATTGTTACTACTAGTAAGGCACTTGTTACTAGAAGCGATGCACTTGTTCCTAGTAACTTCTTGTTTCTAGTAGCTTCTTGTTTCTAATAGCAAAACATTGTTACTACTAGTAAGGCACTTGTTACTAGAAGCGATGCACTTGTTCCTAGTAACTTCTTGTTTCTAGTAGCTTCTTGTTTCTAATAGCAAACATTGTTACTACTAGTAAGGCACTTGTTACTAGAAGCGATGCACTTGTTCCTAGTAACTTCTTGTTTCTAGTAGCTTCTTGTTTCTAATAGCAAACATTGTTACTACTAGTAAGGCACTTGTTACTAGAAGCGATGCACTTGTTCCTAGTAACTTCTTGTTTTCTAGTAGCTTCTTGTTTCCAATAGCAAACATTGTTACTACTAGTAAGGCACTTGTTACTAGAAGCGATGCACTTGTTCCTAGTAACTTCTTGTTTTCTAGTAGCTTTCTTGTTTCTAATAGCTTCTTGTTACTGCTAGTAAGGCACTTGTTACTAGAAGCGATGCACTTGTTCCTAGTAACTTCTTGTTTCTAGTAGCTTCTTGTTTCTAATAGCTTCTTGTTACTGCTAGTAAGGCACTTGTTACTAGAAGCGATGCACTTGTTCCTAGTAACTTCTTGTTTTCTAGTAGCTTCTTGTTTCTAATAGCTTCTTGTTACTGCTAGTAAGGCACTTGTTACTAGAAGCGATGCACTTGTTCCTAGTAACTTCTTGTTTCTAGTAGCTTCTTGTTTCTAATAGCAAACATTGTTACTACTAGTAAGGCACTTGTTACTAGAAGCGATGCACTTGTTCCTAGTAACTTCTTGTTTCTAGTAGCTTCTTGTTTCTAATAGCTTCTTGTTACTGCTAGTAAGGCACTTGTTACTAGAAGCGATGCACTTGTTCCTAGTAACTTCTTGTTTCTAGTAGCTTCTTGTTTCTAATAGCTTCTTGTTACTGCTAGTAAGGCACTTGTTACTAGAAGCGATGCACTTGTTCCTAGTAACTTCTTGTTTCTAGTAGCTTCTTGTTTCTAATAGCTTCTTGTTACTGCTAGTAAGGCACTTGTTACTAGAAGCGAGCACTTGTTCCTAGTAACTTCTTGTTTCTAGTAGCTTCTTGTTTCTAATAGCTTCTTGTTACTGCTAGTAAGG
>CAXIVM010000786.1:0-41046 GCA_964035705.1 Porites rus
TGGACCTGCCAAGACCTTCTGTGCGCGCGGTATGAACTTGCGGGCGGCTGCAATGACTCACTGATATACTTGGTCCAGGTGGCGATGAGGAACCAACATGGCCACCCCTGAAAAGCCCAGACTCTCCAGATAATGATCAAGCTGCTATGATTGACAAGCAACCGCCACCAGAGTGTCAAACGAGTGGATCATGGAGACCCCAAAAGAATTTAAGGAGTAAAAAGAACAACCGCCTCCAATACCCCCGCTTTGGAAACCCTGGTGAGGCAGTCTCCAAACCCAGTCTTTTCTTGGCCGATTTTCGAGATCACTTTCTGCTTTTGGACTCTGAGAGTGGATCATGATCCACTTGTGACTTTTTGTGATCCTCACAGAGAGAGGGCAATTCTTTGTCAAATGCAGGCGGTCAATAAGGCTCCAAGCGGCCTTCTCCCATTGCTCCGTGGTCAATGTCTGTAAGGATGGCAGTGCATGGATGATGTTGGAGCGAAGCCCCTCCTGGACCCACACAGAAAGCTCCACAAACACGCTGCCACACATGAACTCTCTGTTCTCAGCACACTATCAGCCATGAAAACATCTTTGTCTCCTGCAAGTACTTTGAGGACTTATGGACCTACACTTCTTCATGTTCGACTTTCGCTTGGAAGCGACGGTTTCCACTTCACTCCTTCAAGGCGACATGCACCAAGCGCTGTCGATCAATGCTGCTCAAGGACTCGAAGGAATCAGAGACAATGAGCACCTGTCAACTTCGTGCGAAATCGTCGTGTTTCAAGGTGAATGGATGTGGGTTGAAAATCCACCAGGTGGGGGAGGCATCCATGGAAGCAAAAACAAAATGCTGCTGTGCTGGGTGTTCAATTTGACCCACACCCAACGAGGTCTGTTCAACTGACATGTTTGTTCACCAACCTGTTTAAGGTATCTGGGTCGGGTTATTAGGGGTAGTCATAGTCCATGGGTGAGGAACAAACAACCAGGAACCATGATATCGTCGCTGCCCGTCTCGAAAGAATGTGACTCCAAAGCCACTCGCAGCCACGCTCCATGTCACTCAGATTGAGCACTGCAAGTGAGCCATTTGGAAGGTTGAAGAACAGCGAGCCACCAAAGCTCTGTGGAGCCAAAACATGTAGCCCCAACCTGGCCCTGTTGGGAAAGTAGTGAAGGTAGAACAAATCCCATTGGCAGAGCTTGACCATCTACTTAACAAAAGTCAATGAAACCGCAACTGAATCTGTCCATCATTCTACACAGGTTGGCATGGTTTTTGAACACCCCTTCACAAAGAGCGGCTGAATTCTGTATGTGATATGTTGCGCTCTTTGATTTAGCCACATGATAGCGGGGTACAAATTGGTCGAACCAATTCTGCTCTCTGCAGGCTGGTGACTCCAAGGCAAGATTCCAAGACACCTTTACGAACCAAGAACTTGCAGGTCCCAAGCCACATGGCAGGATCGCTGCACCTTGCCAACCTTTTGGGGAGTCCATCGCAACAGTGGTCGAAAAAGTTGGATCGAGTTCGATCGGCACCTTCAGCTCCTTGCCCTCGGGGTGCCGTGATCGACCACTCCCGTCGAAGAAGCCCTGGTTCGTGTGACCATCACTGACGTCCTCGAGATCAGGTGACCATCAAACCAACAAGCTGATAGTTAAAGGAAATTGGTTGTAACAACTACCAAAGGACACCAGGGATGTTAGGATATGTGTGGTTTAAGTTTGGGTTCCCATTTTTTATTCTCAACCCCCAACCAATGTTTTTCACTTACGCCTTGTTTTCACCCCCCCTTGACCACTTTTCTAACCCTTCCCGGAAAGTATGTTATTTAGAGAGCGGGGGGTCATGAGGGGTGGAGTTGTGAAAGTTTTGACTTTGCAAGTTGAAGTGATAACAACACTATGTAACAAAGCAGCGCATGTTCTTGCAGCAAGCCTTTTTTGACAGACACACACATCTTCTTCAAGACTGGAGCCTTGGCACAGGCATAGGAATGCAAGTTTTCTTGGTTCTTGCTTGGAACTTGCTCAAGTAGAGAGCTTTCTTGCAATCGATTGTTTCATTGCGCTCCTTGATGAAATGTAAGACCTTGAAAGCACGCCGAAGAGGTTTCGTTTGATTCAGCAATCTGGCATAGCTGCGAAACCAGCTGAACACCTGTTCTGCTGCGGACATGTTGACACCCTTGAGGCGCTTCGCAAGGCGACGCACATGCAAGGGACTGCAAGGGCACCACACCCCAGTATTTGATTTGCTTCAAGCTGGAACCATTCACAGCAGATGGGGCGAAGGCGCCGCTCTGTCCAAGATGAAAGCATTCAAGTTTTCGTCGTAGGTTTCACGTACAACAGGGTTGTCCTGAGGCTTGTCCATACCGCTCACGGCTAGGATGCCCCACTTCTTTGGGTTGACAAGCATGAACCAGCCATGGCTGAACCATATTTTCGAGGTCGACCTTTGTGCTTCGGAGGCTCGCCACATGTGCACTTGACGTGCACCTTGACATGTCCATCTCCCACAATCTCATTCACTTGAGCTTGTCGGTGCTGGGAAGGAGGGAAGACTTGATCATGTAGATGCTCATCATACGCACGCAAAGATTCGGGTGTCAATTCCTCAATTCCTCATCAAAGATTGCGCAAGCCAAGTTCCTCCAAGGCAAGCCAGTACATGAGGGCATCAGCACGCTGAACATGGAAATGATCTGAGTTCATAGAGTGGCCAGAAGTGGCGCGTAAGCACGAAACTCAACGCCAACATGCAATCTCAAGTAACCCACAGACAAACTATCAGGAACAGCGCCTCATGAACATCCTGGGGCGCCGCGTTGATCTCCTTGCCGCGGTCAGTGAAGAACTTAAGGCCAAAGGTTGTCCGACAAGATGGCGTCACAGCGCCTGGTTTGCACTGTGTAAAAACCCAACCCTTGATGTCACGGGCTTTGAACAAAGAACGGTGACCACAGTGACAAGCTTTCACATGAGTATTGTACACATTCTTTGAGAGAACCCCGGCGCCACCAAGAACATCTTTCTGAGATTGAATAGCTGAACTCAACACCTGACACTTGTAGAAGGTGACGTTTCAGTTGCCTACCAGAGAGCTCAAGAAAGACAAGAAGACCTGGACAACAGAAGTGTTGTCGATGATCTGGACGTGACGAAGCCCTCCCGCGTGAACAAGGCACAGAAATGCATGTTCGCTGCATCATGCACAGCGTACTTGCCATCCTGAACAAAGGGCAAAGTATAGTGAAAGGGATGCAAGAGCCTGTTTCTGTTCCCAAAGCAAGCGGTGAAGGAACCATCAGCACGACACGCCACTGGCAAGCCAAGGTTTTGAAGAGAAACTATCAGGCAAGCTTCCTTGAACCCAGCAGAGGAGCATCGTCGGGAGTTTCACCAACACGGGCATAAGTTCATCACGCTCAGAAAGTCGAAGGCCTGGCAGGTATGTCTGGGTTCAGGACAGGGCTGCGATGCACAGGGGCAGATGGTTGAAGGCAAACTTCTCCTGCTTCACTTTGGGCGACGATGTATCCCACTTGGTCCAGCCTGCATTTGCGCGGTCGGTGTCAACGCCGGCCGGATCTTCGCGCGTCTCGCGCCAAGAAGGCATGGCCGCCGTCATACCTTGGACACACAGAGAATTTGTAATGATACATTGACATGGAGAAGGGTGTTTTCGAGAAGTGTTTGCAATGAAGTTGATAGTTGAAATACGGACGTATATCAACGCAAAGGAACTCATCGGCTTCCATCATGACAAACGGAACGCTGCGCACTTTGGCTTCTCTTGTCTCACGCTCTGCCCGTTGTCTTTCTGCTTCATGTTGGACATCCCCTACACGCATAGCTTCCTGAAACCATGCCTCAGTAAAGTTCAGGACAGACTACCATGCGCAAAACTTGTATATAGGTCATTTTTGTAGAAGAGAGGACTTCGGCAGATAAACAGAAGTTTCATAACCATTTGCTCAGCCAACTACACACTTGCACGGTTGCGTCAAGCAACAGGCTCCCTTGCTGTCTGGCTGTCCACTGGCCCTGAGACCCAACATTCAAAGACATGCGGCGCTGAACGTTACAGATCTGCATTTGCAAGCGCCTGATGGGCAAATCAATCTTCGACGGGTGCGCGAGCATGACACCATGTCTCATTTGCCGCTGAAGGTCTTGAGGGTCTGGTGGTGTGGTATATATACTTCTGGTTCCACAGTTGGTTGCAGCTCCAGGACAACTTTCTGTTCTGGTTTCAACACAGCCTTGCCCTGAACATGCATGACCCCACAAGCTTGAAGAAGAAAGCCTGTTACTGACGCTGACTTGCTTGAGCCTAGTACAGCATGAAAAGGACAGCTAGGGGAGTCACACAGCAGCACAGCTTATCAACATCAAAAAACAAAAGCTCTGCAATTAAACCAGTTCCTTTTCCACAGACATCCGTGTTTGTAGCGCTACCCAGGTGCAACCAAAACTCTACTTCGACTTCTTCTTGCGGGAAGCAGTGGTTGGATGCGAGGCAAGGAGGTGGACTTGCAGGCGTTATAGAACTGCATTGCCTCTTCCATCCACAACTTATGAGGAAGAAGTTGAGGGGGCGAAGCCAAGCGTTGCATTGTTCACAGACGCTGGCGTTGATATCCTTTAGCCTGTTCTTCTCTTTCTGAGTTCTCGTGGACTTCTTGGACTTGTGGCTCTTCTTCTCATGCGAAAGGAATCCAATTGAAGGACACACAGTTGATTTCTTCTCCACCTAGCCACATACAGCTGTGCCTCACGTGAAGCTTACAACGCCAACAAGCCTTGCTCTGAGTGGATGCCTGCATACAAGTCTGAGCTGGTTCTTCACATATTTTGTCGTAGTCTACCTTTCGACCGTATAGGCTTCTTCAAGAGAGCCATCGAGAAAAGCCTTCAGTTTGGGCAATGCCTGTTGACTTGTATCGGCATCATCCAAGATATCTGGCCTCTCGCGGATGCCAGGTTCTCCTCGAAGCTGATCAAAGCTACTGGCCGAACGAAAGCTTGGTCGTTTGTCTTCCTGATCTTCACTTCGAAGCAGCCAATACTCAGAGAAAGCCATTGGCAATTGCTGAAGCAGCTGGTGTCTTTCTGGCTCCAGCGTTGCCTAGGAAGACAAGGGTCTTGCTCTTCATGTCACCGAGAAACCCAGCGCTAAGATCGTGATTGGTGAGGAAGAAGTTCCTAGTAGGGCGCACAAAGACATTCGCGCTGGCATAGCCCGTCAAAGATTCCTTAACCAAGCCAGCGGTCCATCCGTAGATGGGACTGTCTTCCCGGTTCACTTCAATTTCTGCCCACTCCGTCCACGCATTGTTCATATTGCTCTTGGGACCATCGGATTGGATGTAAGCAAGGCCTTTCTCTAAGGAAGACTTCTCCTTGTTCTTTGTAGGCTTCTGTGTGAAGTGGAAAGCAAGAGTGGCAAAGTGACCCACTCGCTCCAACAGATATTGGAAGGCTGCTGAGCCTGCACGAAAGTTCTTGCCGTAGTCCACTAGGAACAAGTCACCAGAAGAAATTGCCTGAAGCAAACGGACATCCACCTTTTGCGCAAATCCAAAGTGCTTGATGACATCGTACTTGTTCTAGAAGCCTTCCAGAAGATCAACTGAAGTGTGAAGGACAAGGGCAAGTCACCTTTGACTGCCAGAGCGATATTCCTTCTCGCACTATGGACGTGATGGATTCCATCTGCTGATGGTTTTCGAGATGAAAGACAACTTTCTCCACCGCACTCTTGATCTTCGTGTTGCCTTGAGCCGGCTTCAACGGAAGATCTGTCATCTCATTTTCTGGCGTTGTCGAGCGACAAATGACCTGAGGCAACTCCTGGAGTTGGTGGAAGGCGATGATGTGACATGCGTGGTTCCAGGCATCCGACATGACGTTGAAGCAAGGAAAGAAGACAGGAGCTACAAGCCAAATCCTGCAGATGAGCAGATGAAGGTTTGAGTGAATGACATTTTTGTGGAGCAGACATGTAGGGTTCATTAAGTAAGATTACTTCAAATTTATATTAGTATAGATTAATCTGGATTAATCTGGACGACAAGAACAAGAAACCAAAAGATAAGATTTCAGAACTATGGTCGAAGATTGGACTAGATTGAAAATGTTTTGTTTTTGGGGCTTGTTTGGCTTGTTGGGTTCTGCTTAATATCTTAAGTTCAGTTCAGATGATGGCAATGAGCATTGCAGAGAATGAGCATTGCAAACAAGATTGCTTGTGGGTTGCGGATTGTACTTGAAAAGAGTTATGCAATTCAATGAAGGGGCCCAAAATCGGCAACCCTCAACAGTCCTTTGTGTGCGGTAAAACAAGGTTGTGAGGTTAGAAGAAAGGGATGTGATGTTAAAAACACGGGTGGGATGTTTAAAAAAAAAAAAGGTTTTGGAGGATAACAACAAGGTTGGAAGGTTAAAGAAAAGGGCTGGGAGGTTGAAAGAAAGGGTTAGGGGCTTCAAAGAAAGTGCGTAGGCGTTTAAAAAAAGTGGTTGGGGGGTTGAAAAAATGGTTCCCCTTTAAGTTTGGATGTCCCTGGATGTCCCTGACATCAGAACCGCATGCCCTAAAGCACTTGTTGTTCATTCCTTCCCTTCAAAAGCACGCCCTTCCTTCAAGCAATAGTGGAATTGAACACCATACACTGCTCAACTGGAAGTATTTGGAAACATGCATGCAGTGGCAAGCAGCTAGTGAATTGCCACAGCCAAGAGACCTGTTCGTGTGGCCCTTCAGAACCTTGACCTCTATACCAGAAATCTAACAGAAGGGGTAAACGGTAAAAGAGTATTCCATTTCCGTCACCAATCAACCCAAGAATATGTCCCAACCCACAACTTTCAACTCGCCAGCTCCATCAACCCCGGCATATGCTCTTCCTCGATCTCCAGGTGTTGGATGCTGGGAATGGCCCGCCGAAGCCGTTCCGTGGCCCAGGCCACCACATCGCCTCAGTCGGTCTCGTCGATCAGCGCATCGAATCAGTGGAACTGAGGACTTCTAAAATCTTTAGCAGCAGTGACTTGGGAAAACCCAAGGTCGGCATAGACAGCGCGCTTTGGGAAACGTGGTGGTTTACAACACCTGTGGTAGGGTCCAAGAAGGGTGTTTTGGTTGTGATGTGCCTGGCCACTGAGAACGAGACTGAGGCCTTTGTTGAGGGGCGATTGGGATGCTGCAGTGGAGCAGGTCTTGAGCAAAAAGAAAGAAGATATATAGGAATGATGAGAGTAAAGGCTTCGGGTGCAGTGCAGATCCTGGAGGTGCTGAAGGTCCATATATGGTCATGGCACAACGGTACTGTTGGACGTGGAACGTCAGTGCAACGAGGTTGGATCGCTTTGGACCTGCAGACGCTGTACCACTGTACCTGCTGGCAGGGCAGCCGTCTCGATGTTATTGGGCACAGTCGCCTGTGGGTCATGGAGATTCGGCTGCTATCGCAGTTCGCTTGCGTATCTTCGGCTTTCTCATGAAGGCTTGCACCATACAAAGGGGGAGTATGATTGCACACGAAAAGGGCATGACCTCTCTCCACGGAATGGTCAGCTTTCAAAAGTTCTCTGCTCAGGATCCCTAATATGGCGCGGCGTGGAGCACAACCATAGTCTCAAATGTGGAACCCGAAAAGGTCTCCATGAAATGACATGAAGAGGTTCAGCATCAGCTCCAGTTCAGGAGATTGAACAAGTGAGGATTGGTTAGTAGAGATCAACCAATTCGAGCTGCCCACATAACAATGCAAAGAAGTGGTGCTTGCAAACTCCTGTAACCTGCTACAAAGTTCACAGGGTGCCCATTATCCACTCCGGTAGTCACTGAAAACCCCTTTCTGACTCCACTCTCCCCACTCTCCAAGGCTCGTCGACTACCAGGCTCGCTCCAACATCTGGCGGGTCGGAGAAATAGCGCAGCACAGGTAGGTCCAAATCAACCAATGACTTGTGCACTTGTTCCTAGTAGCTTCTTGTACCTAGTAGCGATGCAGCGATGCACTTGTTCCTAGTAGCTTCTTGTTACTACTAGTCGCGATCGGGCGCCACCAAGAGCGATGTCCCACCAATCATCAAATCTTCATCGTTCGAACCGTTCCATCAAATCAGCCATGGATGGGCAGGTGTCAACAGAAGTCAGGGAACGGGAACATGTACAATCACAACAGACCAGTCATATCCATAATATCACCAAGCGTCTTCAAAGTGTCGACCTATGCCTTGGACCATGGAGTTTGTGTTGTAGAATGCCCCCAGAGTTCCATCCTTTCTTCGTGTTGTGAGATGCGGCAACTTTGTGTCTTGAGATTGGACACTTGGACGGACGTATGAAATCCTGGAAACCGCAGAAAGAAACCGGGAAAAAATGAAACAAACATGTTCTGTGGATGTGCGCAGTGGGGCTTATGGGACTTCCACCATGCCGTGCACAAATGAAAGCTGCAGTTGTAGATGCACATCCCAGGTCGACCAGTCAAGTGTTTTCTTCATTCATTCCTCACATCAAGACGTAAGCAGGTTGATGCCAGGACACACTTTTCCCGGGGTCAATCTGGCAGGGGGAGATGATGATCTCAGTTGCCATGACTTATGTCCATGCAAAGCTCAAAAAATTAGACATTTCTGAGTCACCCACTGGTCATCTCAGACCAGACATACCAGTTCCCTGCAAAGATTGCTTCAATTCTTGGAGTCGCGCTCCCACACTGTCCACCCACTCTCCATGTCCCACCTCTCGCTCCAGGCGAGAAAAGCCACGAGAAGAACCACGACCACCGCGGCCACGCGGTGCACGAGGCGAGCAGGACTCGCCGTCGTCCTCACAGCAGAAACCATCTGAAATCGGAGCACCAAAACATGCCTCAGCCTTCTGCTTCCCCCTAAGTAATGTCATCTTGAAGCATCTTGCAAATTGCAATCGATTGAAAAATAGATGTCAGGCATTTCGTCGACCTTTGATACGCTAACCCTGGACCAACTAGGAAGGCAAGAACATGGATGACGGACTACTTGGGCCCAACATGGGATGAATGAGAGTGTTTCTGCTGCAATTCCGACAAGAGACCGCCCAGTGCGCCCCGTGGAGGGTGGCATGGGGAAAAAGCTGCGAAAAGGGTCGCACAAGGAAGGCTTTGAATAAGTTACACTTGCATGGATGCTAAGTGAAGTGGCGCGAGGAAACATCCCCGGGTGCAGCAAGAAGGCTAGCACCTGAACATGAACCTACAAAGCTTTATGTCTCGTGCAAGATGTGGACGTCCGTGTGCGTATGCTCCAACAATTTCCTCTGATGCCTTGCTAAATAAACCATGATTGATAGAGTTGTCATGGGCTGTTGCAAGCAGACCTTTTATCATATAGGCTCCATGCGACCAGGCCATGTTTGATGTGAAGATAGCTGAATCTGCTGAATGCCAAGGCTACCGAGCCAATTCAAGCAGGCACATACATCCACGATTGGAATCCTTCTCTGTCCCACAGAATCCTGAGACTGAGAAGAGCTGAGTTTCAAGCTTTCTCGGACAGTGACCTTGCAATGCGGATGGATGATGGTGCCAAGAGCAGGTGCCGCAATCTCACCTGCCTCTCCTGAAGCATACCACAAACAATTATGGATGTGTGTTGGAATGGGGGGACCCTCCAGCAAGAGCCCTTCCTCCACCTTTCAGAAAGCAAATCACCTCTCGTAGTAGGGAAAGTAGTTCTGTAAAATCATGGAAAATCTAGGTTTACTGATTGGCAAACCAGAGCACATGCACCACCTACTCGGTTGGGGAGCATCGGCACTAACGCCCCGACCGGCATCGATGGCATCGGGGCCTCTCCACCTGACGTGAACGGACTCTTTTGGGACGAGCTTGTCCCAAGCAAAAACCATATCTAGACTATCTAGACACATGGTCAAAACATATCCACAGTGAGCGAACCATATTTCAACATATCCATCCCAACTTATATATATATATATATATCAATTGTGATTCAATGTAAACCATTCCAAAGCGAAAATGAGGCTCGGTGTGAAACCTCGATGTGAGGCTCGGAGCAGATTCTGCCTATAACGCGGCACAATTGTCCTTTGTTGAGGAGGAAACTACAGGAAGGGGAGCACATGACACCCTCCACCCGAAAAGAAACAAAGTTGAAGGATGTTGAAGGCATCCTGCTGGTGACTCTGCACCATCAGACCTAAGCTGCTACAAAGGCAACACAAAGTTCAATAGTACTCGTGTTCAAGAGTTGAGTGAGCAGTGAGCAGGAATGAACCAAGTGTTTCCTTCAGATAGTAGCTTCTTGCTACTAGTAGTAATGCACCTGTTCCTAATAGCGTTGCACTTGTTACTACTAGCTTCCTGCTACTAGTTACTAGTAGTAACGCACTTTTGCCATGTTCAAGTCAGTCCGCCCCACCCATCGCCCTTCCCACTCCGTGACACACCCCATCCGTCGGACCCGTCGCCTGGTGGAGACGGCGACAGCTCAGGCGCAACGCCGTGGGCCGTGGAGTCTGCCGTGGAAGACTGGATCCCCGCCCCAGGGGCCCCGTGGGCCGTGCCAAGGTGGGAATGCATGGCGCAACAATGGACCAGTCTGGCATCTGGAGTGGTTTGGGACGGCTTGCCTTCGAACTTAGAGGGCAATGACCTCTGACCAAGGAATCCCTGCCCAAAACCCGCCTCCACCAGCTCCGCCGTCTCCAGCAACGCCATCGGCTCGCTTTGTGGCGGCGCCCGCAGTGGGGACGACACGGGAGGCGATGCCACTGGCGGAGGCTCTGGCGACACGGCCTCCGGCTCGGAGTCGCTGTCAACGCCTCGGGTGGAACGCCGGAGGGGCGTTGGGTGAGCGTGTCTGGTGGTGCTTTTTTGGAAGATGGAGGAGGATGTGTGTGTGTGTGTGTGTCCTTTTCTCTTGGAATCTCTGCAAGCAATTCAAGCACAACTCAGTGAAGAACGCAAAACCTGCACACTTCACTCTGAGTCTTGCTCCATCACTTTTGAGCTTCCTTGGCGTCAAACAGCAGAAACATCCCTGCTGGTTTTGGAAATCAGGTTCATGAGGTGTGAGCAATCTACCATATTCAACTACAGTAATCCACTATCCAGAGTTAAAGACCTGTCTCATGAGGAGGAGGCTACGGCTCTTTTGGGGCATGCTGCACTATACTCTACACCAACTTCCCCCTGCCACTGCACAACCTCCAACTTCCCCACTCTTCCTGAAAGATGTCCGGAAAAGGCGGTCGTTCCCCTCCTTTTGCTCCGCCTCCGGTCGGGGGGGCAAACGTGGGACTTCGGCAGGGTCTGTCAGGGGTCTGTCAGGGTCTGTCCAACTCCGTGAGCGAGTCATCCTCGCCAAGAGAGGCAAGGCAAAGGAGACATCACCAACGCCTGGACCTCCTCCGTACATCTACACTCTACACCCAAGACAGATGTAGCCCAAGCTTTACTCTATGTTGACTCAATTTGGAGCCATTTCGGCTGACTGCCTGCTTGGAAGTCCAACTTAGCAGTTGCCACCCACCTCTCCACCTAGGCCTCCCCGCTTGTCACCCATGTTGGCCCCCTCATCGGCCCCCTCATCGCCCAGCAACAGTTCTTCGTCATCGGACTGCGGAGAACCGGGGTGGAGAGCCGGTGGGAGGTCTCTGAGGGTATCTGGATCCATGATGATCCATAGGTGGACACGTGCGTAGCGTCCGAACGCTCCGTTCGAGTCGCGATGCCCTTTGTTACTAGTAGCGAACTTGTTCCTAGTAGTAATGCCAGGAGCTACTAGCGTCCTTGCTCCTAGTAGCACCCATACGATGATCCATGGGTCTGGGTACCAGGTGGACCCCATAGTCTGAAAGGGTCAGGGAGATTAGTGGGCGGGTGAGCTATCAGGATGCCGCAGTGCACAGCCAACCGCACAACAGAACTAAACAGGTCATAGCCTAGTATCAATAATATATATATAACATAATTAATATAATATATATAATACAATATAATATAGTCCAAGTCCGGACATGTTCCTTTCCTATGCTGGCACATGCCCGGTGTGCCAAATCATGACTCCTCAATAGCATGAGGCATGGAGCCTTGAAAGCAAGGGCTGACCGATGCTCTGGGCCCCCAGCGGGTAGTGCACCGTTGCCCACGTAGTCCTGATTCGCATCTCGAACAGTCGGAACACATCAAGTTGAATCACTTTCAGTGAAAGCTGGAGGGCTCACATTCTCCACATGAGTAATTTTCACAGAAACTATCAGATTGTCCTTCAAGAATCAACAAAAGCATGTTCCACGACCACCTCCTATTCTCCCTGTCTGAAATTATTGAAACCCAACTCCTCCTGTGCAGTCACAGCAGCCTCAGCTGCGGCACACGGAGGCTCGGCCGAACAAAAAAGAGCTTGGTTGAACAAGGCGGTCTCCGAGTCGCGGGGCATAAAATGTATAGGCCCTATGAATAATTACCCTGGCTACTGGTCAAATGTGTTTCAAGCAACTTGTAGGCCACCAACACATGCATCCGGCTGTGGATCACCGCAAGTTGTTGGAATCCCCACTGAATCGGCTAGGTGCTCCTTCAGTGCCAAAGTTAACAAAGGTGTCCCTTTAACCAAAAGTCAACTGACCAAGAACCAGGCATATATCATACATCCTAAGAATTCAATCAGAACAAGGTCCTCTCCTGGCTTTGCCGCCAAACAGGAAGGCCATTCTCACACTCCCGCCTGCGAGACCGGCTCTCTTAAGGAATCGATGACCACGACCTGCCATCGAAGCCATCGAGTCATTCGATGAAAGGGTCCCAGAGGGGAATAACAACCAAACACAGGCTTTCCACACAGCTCCAAGCTTTCAATATGTCAAGGCATGTTCAACGACAAACTACAAAGGCTATCTCTCCAAATTTGGTCTATAGCATCTTCTTCAAGGCACCTTCTGGAATGATTTATATAAAGATCACTCCGGCAAAGGACTGCTATGCCATTTCCACACAAGGATGTGGCACAAGAATGAAATGAAAGATCTTTTCGTCACCTAGCCCCAGCAAGTCAGTGGGCCTTTGGGTGGGCTTTAATGCATAAGCCTGAGAAGTGGAACAACAAATGCCACAGTTGGATGAAATGATGAAAGCAACATGATGAGCTCAACGGGACCCCACCTCTGCCTCAGCTCCCACTGCAAACTGCGGGGGTGGTGGGGGCCTTGTGGCATCATTCTCAGACCACGTTGGAATGGATCTCTGCACCAATCCATGTTTTCGCGCCACAAAAAGTGGGACAACCTAAGGCAACCTATCACCCAAGTACTCCGTGGTTTTCCTTTTGAATTTTGGCATATGCAGTACTGTCACTTCGACTCCTTTCGTCCATTGGGCCACCGACGGCGACAAGCTGAAGGAAGATTTCGGCCTCACCAGGAGGATTCTGAGTCTTGAGTCGAGTCGCTCCAAAATCCGGACAAACCTGCCCGGCCCAGGTGTATTTCCCATCCAATTCACATGAAAATCATTTGTCAGGTGAAATGTCAGTCCCAGGATTCGGTGCAAGCCGGTGTTTTTGGGTGTTCGATCCTTCCCAAAATCCACAGTTGTAGCACAACTCCAGGAGAACGCACAATCCAGAAGGTGTTTTTGAATTGCAAGAGATGATGAAGCTGTCTCCACAACAATGAAGCTCCTCTTGCGACAGGGGATGGCCTGCTCCCACTGCTCAATTGTTTTTCTTTCGCATCTGTCTTCGCCTGAAGCAGGGGACCCCACAAGTTAAAGCATGTTTGTGCCAGTTTGTGCCAACTGAAAAACCGTACGTGTAGTCGGGTGCATTACCAAATCATACATGATCGTATGCGTTTTGTTACATAGACCATGACACTTGTTGGAGGTTTTACATATCACGGTGGCTCTCACTGAGGCACTTTGTGGGTAGGGGGTGGAGGGAGCAATAATGTGTTGCAAACATGGCAAACATCTCATTATGTTCACTACATGTTGTTCACCTGCAGGTGCTGCTGACTACTCCGTGCACTTGCTTTGTGACACGTTGCCATTTTGCCACATGCTTTAAATCGACGTAATACGGACAGTTCGGTCGCTTGCTTGCCAAATTGTGACGTGTTCTTCTTTATCATGGTTCCCTCAGCCCTAGAGCGGCTGCTAGTCTAGCCTTTGTTAGGGTTAGGTGGCTTTGAAGGTGTGGGGGATTTACCGGTATTTCTTCAAAGGTGGTTTCAGGTGCACGTGGCTATTAGCCATGCTTCAGATTGACAACGCCATCAAAAACAACATGGAAAACCATCTGCCGTGACGTTTGTGCGCCGCAATAGCTCGAATCAAGAACCGTGCTTGATCCCCCTAAGAGGCCCCGGTGCATCGGCCAGGTCTACAGGCCATCTGAGGCCCCGAACAACCTTCGGCTTCTCAGGCACCGATGACGCTAAGAAAACCTTCGCTTGGAGCTGACCTCCCGCCACCTGCAAAACTTGTCCCGAGAATCTGTTAGGTGGACATGAAATGAGAACGTGTGGTCCATGACAAAAATAGGCAATTACCAACGCCGAAGGCCCCTTGTAACTAGACCTTGCACACCTAAACTTCACCCCCAGAGAAAAACATGATTTGTCGTGAAAGTATGGCGCTCCTCCGCTTTTGGAAGTTCAGCAGGCGCGGAATAAGGTTGAAGCAGCTCCAGCGTCCTCGCAGCAGTGGATCTTCTTATAACCCTACCTTTCTTGGACAGGAAAGACCAACGGCGCACGAAGTTCTCATGGACCGTGGAGTTCGGTGCCTAACTTTTGCCCGCCAGCCGCCTGATTCACACCTGTCTTATTCTGCTAGCTGGGGATACTTGGGCAGCTGCTGGCCGATTTTTGCTGATGCCTCTTAAATAGCTTGGTGGGTACTTTCGTAGACGCCTGGATAGCTGATTCCGCCAAGTACCCACACAGTCACGAAGTGACTTTGAAGCTGGGCCTCTTGCAGACACTGCTCCTTGCAGCGCTGCTATCAACATCACAACGCAACGTCTTGCTAAGGAATTTGCTGCATTCCTCAGAAGCTCTCATTCGCATGATGGCACGCAGTCAACCAACTCCTTCAATGAATTCTGAATCCTCCATTCAAGCCCCATCCGACATGCACACTGTTCACTTAGTCTCTCAAAAAGCCAAGCTCTCTGTCCGCACTCTGCTCTTTCACTGCTCGGTCGCCCAAGGCTGTATACTTCCTCCACGCAACTCTTGAAGGTCCAAAAAGGCATTCACCATTACGACAAAGAAAAACTGCTAGAAAACAGCCAAGTTCGAATTGTCTACCCTCCCCTCACATGCCTCTCAGGCTTTCGCTGTCCTCAACTCTGCATTGTGCTCTTGCTGTCAACCTCAAGCCCTCGAAAGCTATCACACTCACCAACCAGTTTGCTAGTCTGCTGATCTTGGAAGACACGCTCCTTTTCTCTTCTAGCCCTCCATCCTTGCAACAGCTGCTCAACCCAAGCAAACACAACGAACTCTCTGATCCTACCATTGGTTTGGTGTGGGGGTCAACCAGGTTGAGATCTGTGGGATCAACGGAAACCCGTCGATTTTGCTTCTTTGGTCACTTCAAGCACTGTCCTGATGTACGCGCCGTCTGCTGAATCTAGTGTGCGCAACTCAGCCCCGCGCGATGACAGTCACGACCCTTTGTGTTCGATTTGCACTGAAGAGCGGACATCCGAATATTTTCTCGTGGCTTTCAACTTTCTTCAATTGGCTCAGCGCCTTCATGCTAGACTTCAGCATCGTTTCTGCTAGATCCCTGATTGAAAAACTGATGTTACAACGCACTTGGCATACGTACAGGCCAGTCCAGACATGTTTCTGATTCCACGGGTTCCCGATGACTTCTGATTTGTTCTCCAGCTGAGTGGAATTGTCATGGAAGCTATTGAGCTCTGATTGGACCAATCTCCTCTCATACGTTCGAACCATCCCTTAAATGTAGTTGCCGGCCTGCCTTCCTGCTTCAAAGTGACCTCCTCCTCAAGAAACTAATCTTGTCTCCCACCATTTAATGACATTGAAGCCCGCTTTGGGGCCATCCAACCATCAAAACGAATGAGAATTTTGCAGCTGCCTGGTTTACATTCTGCGCAAACGACGAACATCAGTTCTTCTGAGAAGAAGTTAAAGAAGAAATCGAACCAATCCTTAGATCCTTTTCTCTGGCCTGGCCAAACTATTCTGAACCAGGTTTCCCTGGCGGACCTGAAAAACGCCTCGCGCGCGGTTGTCTCGTGCAGCAGCTGCCACAGAGCAGAATCACCTTCAGGAGAAATTGCCACACTGTTGGCCCCTGCGCGAACTATGGGTAATTCAGGCTTTTTGCTCGGAATACACCAAGTCATTTCTTACGTTCCAATTGCGTTTCGCATCGTTGCCTTCTCTTCTGTTCTGGAGGTTTGCTGGCGTAATTCAGGTACATCAAATCACCTTTTCGCCTTCCAGTTGCGTTTATCTTTTCTGCGTTTCTTTCTTCCTAGAGGCTTGTTAGGTGTACTTCAAAGATGTTGCTCGGAATACACCAAGTCACTTTCGCCTTCCAGTTGCGTTTCTCTTCTGTGTTTTTCTCTCCTTTCTAAAGGATTGTTAGGTGTAACTCAGGTACTTTGCTCGGAATACACCAAGTGACTTTCTCTTCTTCCAGCTTACTTCAGGAATATTTACCACCATGCACACCTTAGACCAGTCATGTTCCTAGGCTTCAGGCGCCCCCAGGCACAATGACTCTTGTACTTCAGGAGTGTCCTGATTCCTGATGTCTTTACTTCAGGAATGTTTCGTTATTCAGATTTCCCACTTCAGGTATCCTTTGACGTTCAGAATTTTTCAGGCTGTTTCAGACGTCTGACACCGTGTTCGGAGCGTGTCACTGTTCGCGGCTCCGCCTTAGATTTTCAGGTACCTATCACACAGCAGTCACAGGTCTTGTCAGTGCTGTGAGTCCTTCAGGCTCCTCTCCTTTTCCGAGGTTACTTCCAGCCCTCCCTTGGGGAGGCCTTGTGTGTGAGTGTGTAAACCACTATCACACGCGGAGAATCCGATTCTTTTTGAATTTTTTGGCAATTCATTGACATTGCCACCAAAAGCAGCGGAACTGGGCACTCTATGACTGACCTAGTTCAACGAAGCTAGGTCACAGAGTGGGATATTCGGACTGATCATCCGAACGTACCTGCAAAAGCGTTTCAGCTTCCACTCGAATGGCAACTGGGCTAAGCCAACAACCCAAAATGTAATATATTCCAACTATATACTTGACGGTGTCGTCTACGCAACTGTGAACTTTGGGCCGCGGACTTAGGAGGTTCTGGACTTTGCCAACACTCTAAAGTCTCTCACAAAAAAAAGAAAAACTTCTCAGTGTATGTGTGTGTGTGCGTCATCCTGGACATGAGAAATATGCTAAAGTGTACGCAAAAAAAGCACTCTGAATACTCCATAACGTCAGTGAATGCAGCCGAAAGATCAGGGAGTTCTTCGCAGCGTGCCCGTGCCAAGTCCTTGGGAAAGGAGCCGCGTGAAAGTTCCGCAAGAAATAACGTCCATACTCCGCCTGCAAGGCAAAGATCAGATCGGGCTGGAGATGTTCTCCGGTGAGAAACATGACTTCTATGTTTGAGCAAACCCTCACGCAAAGCTCTTCGCGTGGTCCAGTTCCAAATCGGAACTGTACAGCTTGAGTGGTCACAAGCCAAAGGCGTTTACATAAACAAAACGGCTGGCCCTGGGATGGAGTGTATTTCAGTTCTATTGGTATACTAATGTTCCTGTATCATGTCTCTGCGTCCAGTTGAAGACCCAAAGTGTTGCGGCATGTCTCCAGAGCAAACACTGTCACTCTTTCCATTTCAGGGAACTGCACTGTCGAGTTTCCTGCTCACCATAGCGAACACACCTACCCAAAAGAAGAACATATCTGGCAGGTCTTTGCCTTCCTCAAACAAAAACAATACTGTAACGAAAGAATACAAACAAAACAACTCTCCTCTCCATGTTTTTGAATGCATCCTTGCCCCCACCCCCCACCCCTACTCGGCCAAAAGATCTCTGAAAATCTCTTTCTCGGGGTTTCAGCCTCAGTCTAACCCTTTGACAAAGGGGTTTGTTTGCGTGGCTTTAAACAGTTGGGATGCTCTCACTATCGTGGTTGTCAGGGATAAGCAAAGCAAATTCAAGAAACCACTCATGTGCAAACACTGCACGCTTTTGCTTGAAAGTACAATCGGTTGAAAAAGAATGCGTGTTCAAAACATTTCAAAAACAGAATCTGCTACTGGAACTTGAGAATTCACCTAAGCACTGCATTCCTAAATCTAAGTAGCTTTAGGGTCAGCTACTTGTTCTAGAGTCATGTTTTGCCTTAAGAGACACTCCAAATAGTTTTGCAAATTATTTTCGAAAAAAAAAAGAAAGAACATTCCATCTAAAAGGGTTGAGAGCTTGGTACAAAAACACTCTTTTGTTACAGGAGTTGCAGTTGTAGTTCATGTGTAAAACTAAAAAACAACATCTCTTAAGGAAGCGGTCATCTAAATGCAGTGAGAGGAGTCTGACGAAATTTAATTTGCCGTGTATGTTTTTACACCTGGTAATGTCCTGTTGGAATCCCTTGTTCCATGATAAAGCTGTCTTGGAAGTGGCAAAGGCTTTAGTTGAAAATATCTACTGTAATTAGGTGTTTCAACTTTAGAAAGTGATAAAGTGTTCACCGTCAATAGGCATAGAATCAATGATTGCAGCCTAGTACCAAAAAGCATTCTATACCGAAATCAGAAGCGTTGCTGAAACAACGCACAAACAATTGAACTGACACATCAATATGGTTCATGCTTGCACACGCACATTCCAATACTCGGCAAAAATCATTTAAGTAAGTAAGTAAGTAAGTAAGTAAGCAAGCAAGGAAGGAAGGAAGGAAGGAAGCAAGCAAGCAAACAAGTGAGCAAGTGAACAAGTAAACAAGTAAAGAAGTAAGCAAGTAAGTACGTCTGGAAAGGAAGTGCACTGTTACAGCCTGCCGGCGGACCTTAAACACAAGGCTATTCAACTGTACCCAATGCTAAGAAGTGTTGACAGTCTCGTCGCCTCCATGTCAACAACTTGTCGCCATTGCCACGGGCTGCATGCGGCCAAGTTGTCGCTCCCAGCAGCGTTCAAAACAACAGGGTCTCCACAACACACCTAAAAACTCAAGGCACCTTGCAAATACATTCAATCATGGAAGTCTATGACTGGTTGAGATCACATGGGTGCAGCCACTCCCTCACTGACCTGCAGAAGACTCGCATGCTCTCGGTTTGAAGCGCATTTCTGTCTGTCTCTTTGATCCCGCAAAGACTTTCGACTACCTCATCGCAAAATGTTGCAAAACAATTCAGTCCGCATGTCTTGAGCCATGAATGAACAACACCACCAACGTTTCCGCTGTGACTGGTCATGGGTCCGTGGAAAAGGAAACGGAGCTCAGATTAGAAAAGAATCTGATTGGAAGCAAATCGGAGGCCCCTCACCAACTGCACGAGAAAAGTTCCAAAGGTAAGACCCAAAGTGCAGGGTGATGAAGGCCGCGGAGGCCATCCTTTTCTGTGTTTCGGGCGTGGAGAGTGGGATGAGAGTGAGAGTGAGTGAGTGGCAGTGAAAGTGAGAGTGTGACAGTGAGAGTGACAGTGATGTGAGTGTAGTGGTGTGAACGTGAGCGTGAGCGTGAGCGAGTGTGAGTGTGAGTGAGAGTGACAGTGTGAGTGAGAGAGTGAGAGAGTGAGAGTGAGAGTAAGAGTGCGAGAGTGCGAGTGAGAGTGAGAGAGTGAGAGAGAGAGAGAGGGGGAGAGTGAGAGAGAGACAGCGAAAGAAAGAGAGACAGAGAGAGAGAGAGAGAGAGAGAGACAGAGAGAGTGAGAGAGTGTGAGACAGAAAGCACAAACTGCTGCGCCCGCCGCAAGATCTGCACTTCAAGGAACCCAAAGTGCTGCGCCTGCCACGGCATCTGCACTCGAAGTTCACAAAGAGCTGCGCCTGTCACGAAATCTGCACTTTGAGGTTCAAAAACGCTTTCACGCGAGACTTCCCTCAATGCTTGAAACGACCTACATGTCCAAGATTCACTGCACCTGTCATGAAATTAGAGCGCGTCGAAGATCACCACCATGTCAAAAATGCGGCATCTGCCACGAAATCTGCACTTCGAAGCAAAGCCGCTCCGATCTCTGGTGCTTGTCACGAAAAGTCGACTGAGGTTTCCCTTCCACTTGCCACGAAAAGTGACCACTACGTCTAAATCAGCCACACGCAGCAGCGCGACCTTTAACCACCACCAAAAATACTCCGGTGTGAGCACACTGCTTGGGGAAAAACCGTACCCCGTCCACGATCAGCAAACAAACAAGCACGAATGGGGAAATGTTTCACGGCAAAACGCCGATCTAGCCACACCATTGAGAAATACGCAGTTAATTATTTGGGAAAAAACCTAGTGTTTTGCGTTGCCTTCACCTGTGTTTCACCCGTATCCATCTCCACACAACTGCTTTGGGCAACTGGGGCTTGTGCTTCCGAAGAAGCAGGCACAATGGGTTCTGAAGCATCGGTCGGCTTCGCATCAAGCCTGTGGTGAAAGAACATGGTATGGGGCGTTGGTGTGATGGGCCTATTGGTGGCCAAACCTCCTGGGATTGCCATAGGTGCCAAGCCGTGGACAACTTCCACGGAGTCAACTTCCATGGGAACTGGGTTTGCACATGCTTGGGGAACTTCCATGTTCACCTGGCTTGCAGATGCACTTGCGTTGCTTGTGGTTGCCGCACACACTGCACCAACTGAAGCTGCATTTGTTGTGTGGGGCTGAGTCGGCACCGTCTGAACTTCGACTAGAGGCGAGAAACTTGAGGCTGACTCTGGCGCAAGTACCCCCTCATGGTGTGCAGGCGTTGGTGCCAGGTGGGTTCGGTTTTCCGGGTTTGCTACCACTGGTGTCCCTAGAGGGGCTGCTGAAGTAGCTGGAGCGGATGCCACATGACTCTGGGGTGCCACCTCTGTCAGGGGAGGTTCTACTGGGACTGCTGCTGCAGACACTGTTGCAGATGATGCCACTGGGACTGGGTGACTCGGTTCAAGACTGGCCACGGCCTGGGTGGGGATGGCCAACTTAGCAGGAGTGACATGTGGTTTTTTGACTTTGAACCTTGACCAATACTCAATCACAGCACGAGTAGGCGTTGGCACTGGGTCTGTCTCGGTCTGTCTCGCTCTGCCTGTCTCGGTGCGGGTGGATTTAGCAACATCAGGATGTCTTGCTGCTGCATCGAGAGCTCATCACCAACAACCGTATGATTTACCTCATTGTAGACAATAGGAAGCCAGACTCGGTGCCGCATTGGCCAGCCTTTGCTGCGTGGTGGGCCTCCCGCAGACGCTTGGTAGGCCCTCAAGAAGAGAGCACTGAGGTCCTGTGGATTTGTGCTGATAATGCCACGGGCCTCAGCAAGGTGCCGTACTACTGGGCAGGAGTGTTTGTCCTGGAAGCTGCGAGGTTTTTGTTTCCCAAGCAACATTTTGCGCTCATTGACAATGACTGTGTGCCCGTCACCCTTTTCGAGGTCCAGGATCTAGTTGAGCTTGCGCAGCGGCAATTTCAGTGGACAGACCCGGTTGGCTATACACGACCTGCTTCAGGTCCCTCACACAGAATTGGCATGCTACTGTTCACGGAAGCACACCTAGAATACAATGCTGGTCTGGTCATTTCGATAGGGAGTGACACGCGTCTCAGTCCTGTCAACAAGGGAGCGACAGCTGCCTCCCTTGCACAAGAACTGCAAGAATACAGGCAAACCGTCTTGTCCACTGCTCGACCGCCAAGCAACCCAAGTGAGTCAGTCCTCAATGGCACCATGTTTACCCCTCTCGTAGGAGTTTCCATGCAAAGTGCCCTCGACTTGTGCGTAGCATGGTCCATATACGGGTTATACATGTGTCAGAATCAGTCTGTGCCTGTTGTATGGCCCAGAAAAGCTCACCCGCAGGCACTCATTCAGACTGGGCAAGAGCGGACGCCTTGGCTCACGAGCTGGGCCAGAGCCACTTTCGAGCAGGGCATATTGTCAGTGCTCCCCCTTCTGGAAGGACCGTGCACGGCCACGTCTCTACCAGGAGAGCATTTATTTCAAGCAAGTGCAATGCCGACAAATCGCATGCGACCTGCGATCTTCCATGCCTTTGGCAAAGCCAAAGCTGGAGCGCAGCAGGCACTGAGAAGCCTAGAAAAACACGGCTGGGAAACCCTGCCCATTGCTGTGCTGGGAATGCCGCATCTCCCACCGGCATGGTCCTTTGATGACTGGAAGCCCTTAGGTGGATGCAAGTTTTCGGGGTATAGTTCTGGCCTCGTAGGAAGTAGTGCCCTGCGCTTTTGCCTGCTGCTACGGTGGCGTGCAATAGATAAACCGCCCACCGAACTGTTTCCGGGGTCCTTCCAGGGTGACAGCCTCAGCTGTTGTCCGGGGGCAAGTGGAGTGAATGACACGGAATCGGTCACTACCCCGTCGTCGGACAACTCGGAGGCTAGGGCAAGAAACCTCACTAGAGCTGTTGCAAGGGCACTTGGGGAGGATGTCACCATGGCCCCCACAGTTTCGCATGCACCCATGGAAATGGAACCTGAGCCGGTTGTTGTCAGCCCACAGCTGGCACCTCCCTTGCTTTTTGTGTCTTGGGACCAAGTAGCAGAAGAACGAGGCTTGCCAACGTGGCATAAAGACGGTGACTCGTGCCCGTCCGATGAGATTGACAAGGCCTTAGCGCAGCCAGGTTGCCTGTCTTCAGGGGAGAAGGAGCTCTTCCTCGCAGCCAACCAAGCCTTATTGCAACGGCTGCGAAACCAGGTCATGCCGCTGGAACACATAGCCTCTGATGTCTTTCAGGCTATTTACCAACAGCAGCAAGCAGAGTTTTCCTGGAACACACTCCTGTGGAAAGTGGCCCAACGCAACCAGTTTTGGATAGGCTATGATGCCCTGCCGCTGCCACACCTCCTGCAGATTAACTGCGGCGGTCTGGGAGGGGGCACCCTCGACGGCTCTGTCCCACCCCATTTCCACTGTACATGCCCACAGGTGGGTGACAGCCAGGTCTACGGGCCATCGCTTTCGCCGGCAGATGTTGTCCAAAAAGAACGTACCGAGGTGGCTGCTGGTAGCACTACAGGCATCCATGAAGTTGCCACCCTTTTCTCACATATACAGGATCCCTGTAAGAGATGGGAGCGCCTTGGCTTTGGGAAGGCAGCTGTCCTGTACCGACGAACTCAAATTGTCCTGAATGCTGCTCGCCTGCTCCCAGCGCACAGGAGGCTCCCACATAAAGCCTTTCTCAGTGGGCTTTGGTGGAAGCTCCTTTCTATACAACCGATGCAGCTCCTGGCTGTTAGGTTACTTACGACATATAGCACAACCCTCTCCGGAGCACTTCGTCATCAACGGCTTTAGTGTAGGTAGTTATACAGGAGCAGTGATTGCCTTAGCAATTCGCTGTCTCTGGCCGCGGAGTCAAATCACCGCTCGCCTAGGTGCCATTGCTATGCCTAAGGGAGTCCTGGTGACCAGGAGCTTCAGATTCTCCAGCAGAACCTCCATGTCACCTATTATGTTGATGAATCCGCGAGATGGATGGGAAGTTGCAAGCATAAGTATTGGCACTGGCTGCACTGTCAACTGCCTCGGGGGGGCTTACTGACCTAAAGCTCAGCCACCCAACGGTTATTCCCAGCAGGGACCGCATGGCAGCCCCCATGCGTCTTGCCTTTTGAAACGCTCATGGCAAGCGCAGATTGGGCTGGAGCCATAGGCATGCTTGTCTCCAATATCCACAAGTCTGACCAGGAGCTCCTACACCTCCTCCAATTGTGCGTGCCTGAACAAAAGATCACCTCGATGGACGAAGCACAGGCCCTTTTGCTGCGCAACTTTCGAGTGGGCAAATACAACCAGTGAATGTGCCAACTGGCTCACAGAAATGGCTAGAGGCATGCTGGCGCCCATCCCCTTTCGTGAGGTCTTTGTCATACTTGCCTTGTTCCTCCCACAGCTGACATTCTTTGAGGGAATCCAAGCGCAGCAGAACCTGTGGGCAAGTCCTGCGGTCAAACAGCGAGGACTCCAAATTAATATTACGCCCACTGTGGCAGGTCTACAAGGAATGCATGAATACCAACCGTAGCTGCCTTCTGCCCGGCTTCGTTACGACAACTGAGCTTCGAACACTTGCTCGAGAGGGGCTCATCTGAGGTCCACATGGGATGCCAAGTAGGCAAGGTCTACCGCCTAGTCCTCCAGAGCGGGGAAGGTGTATATGCAGTGCTGGCTGTCCTGCTAACCTTTGCCACGCAAGCTAGGAAGAAGTCGAGCCAGAATAAAGAGGAGTCGAGCTATGACAGAGTCCGACAACTAAGCAGCCCTAGGTCATGGGATGTTGCTCTCGTGCCCTTTCCAGGCGATTTTGCGCCCCTTCCCACCTTGCAAGAAACAGGCATTGCACAAGAGGCAGAGTGGGGCTTTCTTTCTAGTTTAGCTGTTTTGAAGTCCAGAGCGATCAGCTTCCCTTGCCCTCGCAGAACTCGGCAGTACGGTCACGGCGGATCACCTAGTTCAAATGGCCACAATGCCGCCAGAGCACAAGCCAACGGCGCTTGGGATACCTGCCCATTTGCCGGTCCCGTACCAGTTGGAATGCGCTCGTGTTATGCTCCAGAGCTTGCATTCGTTCTTTGCGCTCCTTGCTACGGGTGATACCCTCACGTATTGTCCGCAAGCAGCCGAGTTTGCAAAAGCACTTAGCACGGGTGCACGCACTGATAATGGCCACATCACCTCGCTAGCCTCCAGCTTGGCGCTGGCGCTGCGCTCCGAAAGGTCACACTTGCTGTGGCAGGGGTCTTCGGAGCAGCGCAAAGAAAACCCTGCGTTCTCCAACGCACTCAAACCCTCTATCAGTTTCGCACTGTTTTGACTGCCTGAATAGGATCGATTCATCGGTAAAGGTAACCTCCGAGCTAGGAGGCTATGGATGATTCATCCCAGGAGCTCGTCCGAAGCAAACAGAAAAAAAAAGAACAGGTGAATTGCTTACAGGAGCAACCCTCAAAAAGAAGGACCACATCTGTGCTCCTGGTATGAGTCAAGTTCGAGCGGAAATGATCGAGGTGGTTGTGAGACTTTTGGATGCATGGCCCACGCTGAGCTCAAAAACACCAGCCAAGCAAACACAAAGCTGTCAATCTAGCCAAGGAAAAACAAAGCGGTGTACCAAAAAAAACAGCTCAGCTGAGGCTGATACACGGTCCGTTCACGCCACGGGCCTCGAGGGCCGTCAAGGGTGGATGAGGGAGGGTTACTTTAAAGACTACTTTGCACAGCAAGCTTGACTGTTTGTTTGAGTGCTTGAACCAAAATCGCCGAGTTTAGAGTTCATGGAAAACAACCTGAATCTACAGGACTCGTTCTCCAACGCACTCAAACCCTCTATCAGTTTCGCACTGTTTTGACTGCCTGAATAGGATCGATTCATCGGTGAAGGTAACCCAAAGCATCTGATGAATCTACTGCCCTTAGAAGTCCCCAAGCATGTGGGAGATTCAGGAAGGAAAAACAGTGATCCACCAATCGGGGAGCGTTTCCTTTGGAAACAGGCTAGGGCGAGGGGTATCCTGCCACAGCTGTGGCAGTGTGAAGTGAAATCGAGTACATTCCGTGAAACCGAACGGGGCGGCAGCGTCAGGTTGGAGCCTACTTAGGGCATCTGCTTCTTCGTTGTGGGCACCAGGTATGTTGAACATCGAGAAAAATGTTAAAGCGAGAAGCTAGAAGAGCTAATTTTTCCAGAACCAAGGCTAGAGGCCGTTGAGTGGAAAAGAGGCTGTTGGAATTGCTTTCAGCTCCGGTGTTATCACTCCAGCTAGCAAGAGACAAAGGGATGCGACTGTTTTGGAGGCTGGAGGCCGCCATGAAGAGTAAGGCACACTGCGCTAAGGTTTCCAACATGGTAATGTCCCTTTGCAGGTCTTCATGAGGGGTCAGCCCAATGCTTTGGAGCATCTCACGGTCTACAGGGAGAGAGAACCACCTGACAGAGTCATCGTGCCATCGGATGAAACCACCAAGACCGGCTTGGTTCCCGGAAGCGAAAGCATCCGCCGCTAACGTAGCTGCAGGTTGCAATCTGGGTCGCATGGAGACAAGCAAACATCCAGTGCGAAGCCACTGTTCCACAAAGTAAGACTATCTAGCGAGAGCTTACGGGATGGACTGTTTCCTGTTTGGATGCGCATCCAGATTCTGCGCTCCGTGATGGAAATACCTGAGAGTTGGCTCTTATGCGCTACGTTGAAGATCAAGTCGTCTGATAATGAGTTTCTGACCGATGTCCAGTCTGCAGGGCTGCAACTAAACAAAGTTGCAGGCGGTGAAAAGAGATCGGCATAAAGCCAATGCATGTGGACGCGAATGAGTGGGAATAGGGCTGAACACCACATGTTAAGACCAATGAAACGTTCTAGAGTCTTTTTGGAGACTTTCTTGTGTTTCTTTAGGTCGGCAATGAGCTGAAGCAGCTTAATTTTTTTTGTCCGGGTGAAGGGAAATGAGACCTGCATTGAAATCAAACTGCCACCCTATCCACACTATCTGAGGGCCCAACGAGCACTTCTTCCAGCTGATTGGGATGCTGAGGATTTGGCAAAGCATCACCAGGATGACTGCTGATACAGGCAAAACTTGCAAATCTTGCGTGAGCAGGAAATCATCGACAAAAAGAAACAGTGCATGACTCATGAACAGGACTTCGTGCCAAAGCCTCAACAAGAAACTGCCAAGTCTGCCCCACCAATGCTGGCTAAAAATGGCCCCGAAGGGGCAGGTGCGGTAAAAGAAAAGGCGGTTTTGGAAAGCGAAGCCTAAAAGACCCTGTTCTGAGGGATGCACCCGAATACGTTTGCGCGCCGCCTTCACATCTAAAGAGAAGGCACTCTGTGGAGATTGCGTGTTACGAAGCGGGAAACTACGCATGACATCCCACGCGCTCGGCATGGACTGTTTTTCTGGGACCACGCAGGCATTGTTGGTTCCTGAAACGGTGTTATCTAAAACCAATCGGGGCGACCTGGTGGCTGAGAAAGCAATGCTGAGTTTACCGAGCGCCACCCCTTGTGGCCATTCCTGCTGAGCTTGCTGCAATGAACCTTCGAATTCAAAGACCCAGCCCTGTCTGATCTCCTCTTGTAGAAGAGAGTTGGTAATGTCAGTGTGATCCTCCGCAGATTTCCAATTCAGGAAATGATGGGAGAGCGGAGAAGCAGGATGATCGCTTGTTTCGGGCTTTGGGGAGAAAACATGCGACGCTGGGATGTTGTGCTGAAAACCGGTTGGAACTCCTTGTAGAAGCGCTAGAAACAACGCTGTGTCTGGGTCACCAATGAAGGCGCAAAGTGAGTGCAGCGCATGCAAGCAAAAAGGTTGTTCGGGTGGGATGGACCAGTCCCAGGCAGGGATGTGTGGCCTCAGGGCCTCTTCAAGCGCTTCGCGAAACATGTGAACAGTGTCCTGTGCAAAGGGCGGATTGGGAGAGTGGTCATTACACTTCTGTATAAGTTGGTGGCGCAACCCCAAGCGGAGGATGAGGGGAATCCAAGCACCACGTAAGGGTCTACTAGGAATCCCTCTCCCGTCAACCTGGCTATGAGGGGGCTGGTACAAGTCTTTCATGGGCACTGTGCTCAATGCTTGCTGTGGCTGGAGTTCGGGGCCAACAGAAAACAAGTGCTGAGTGAGTGACGCGAATGAATCGCTGGGCAAGGCTTACCGGGTAAATGGCCGTGGTCCTACTAAGCCATCGGCCGGAGTTGTCTTGGACCCCAACAAAGGAAGAGTGTCGTTCTTGATGTGAACATGAACAGGCCATGGGTTCCAAAGATTCCAGTGTGCAAGCAAACATCCACGTCTTTTCGATCATCATGTTGTGCATACATGCTGCAACTGCAAAACAGTAAAAAGCCTAAAACTGCATCCAATGAATGAGAGATGGATCCTGCCAGGCTAGCGAATTCAATGGGTGCTCAAAATGGCCATGTCCTCCAGAGGCACAAGTGGTTTCTAAGCATTGCGCGCATCTTTCCAGCAGTGTCTGACTTGATTGCCAGCGAGCATTCTCTGAAGCGGACAGTTGGGGTTCCCCGTGGGGATGCTCTGAGGTGCGAACTGGAGAGGGCCCCCCTGGCAATCTTTTCAAACGAGAAAACTCGGTGCGAGGGGAAGCCGCTGCACAGGCCCGAGCCACAAATGCGTAGAAGCTGTTCAAAAAACACATCATCTAAAAGATCATGCTCAGCAAAAAGCAAAATGTCATTAGGACATGCAACTCGATCAGCCTCCGCCAACGCGGTCGAAAGGGGTTTCGTTGAACCCGAACACAGGTCCAAGAAAAACCTTAATGGGCTGGTGTGAGAAAAGGACGCAAAAAGATGTTGACAGGACGGGGGTGAAACTGGATTGGCACCTGGGTTCTCAGTTGGGGATTTGGTGCTTGAGGCGAGTTCTGTGACTGCGACACTACCTGTTTCGGGGATTTGCTCCACTGCCGCCATGCCTTGCCCCGTCAAGAGGCGGCTCCTTCAATGGGGTGTGTCGGTGTGTTTCTGCGCACTGTGATTCCCTCCACACGCTTGGCCATTGGGCATCGGCATTGCACATACGTGAAGGTAGCGGCAGCGGGGGTCCTGGCATAAACCCTGATTGAAGCGCATGCATATGGTGTACTTACGGTTGTCCTTCATAGTCTCGGAGACCCATTGTGGCTGCGTGCTTTTGCCAGTGGTACCCTTCCCCTTGCCTTTGACTTTACCTTTGTGCTGTGCTGAGGACTGCTTTCCAAAACCTTTGGACAGGGAAGTCGAGCGGGGGATGAATGGGCGAGGGTGCAAGAGTGCATCAAGTTCCGATCTCACCTCGACAAATTCATGGACCGCATCCGTAGCCATTTGGCTCAAGCCAAACTTTGCAGGGTCTGCAAAAGAAGACTGCCAACGGCGGAATCGGACCCCACATGGCAGAAGGCGCGAACCGAACCGTGAGCCATATCCAGCATGCAGACTGGGACGAAGACAGCTTCCTTCGGCTGAACCTTACCACTTTAGCAGGCACGGTAATACAGCTCCATGTCCCCGTCAGCATCTACCATACTAGGGATATGCTAGAGGAATACCTAATTGAGCATCTGCCATGCATAAGCCCCATCGAGACGTTTGGGTGTGAACTCACCTTGCTCAACACGGACACGCAGGTGGTGCTTCAAGATCCTGTGCAGGAGGAACTCTGGAATACCAATCATTTCAGTTTGGTTGTGCACGAGTGCTTTCGTTGTTTAGAGAATAATAAGCCGCTGCAAGGGCAATATTATGAAGACTGTCCGAAGGCAATTCGTGTCCCTGTCTCTGACTCAGGTATTCTTGACGCAAAAGCCTTCCACTCGACCACGCGAGTCCGCCATGCCCGACTGGATGCTGGCTTTACTGCGATAGGCCCGCAAGGGTGGCGGTATTGCCACTCCTTGAGGATTGTTAGGCTGCCGGACACGGTCGTGGCGTTAGGTTACGCAGTCTTCCAAGGCTGTTACTCCCTACAGGTAGCAGAAATGCCGGGCTGTGTGGAGTTTGGTGTCCGAGTATTTGCTGAGTGCTGTGCGCTAGAGAGAGTGGGCAATATTGTTGATGGATGTTGCCATCTGGCAATAGGTGCCACTGTCAGCCAATATGCCTTCGAGGAATGTGATAAGCTAGCTCATCTATCCCTGCCTCATGTACGAGCAGTAGTTGATAGTCGCACACTCACATCCCCGCAGGCAGGACTCCCTCAGGGGTGCTTTTTTGCAAGCGGTATCCAGCAAGTAGAACTCGGAGAGGACACCTGGGCCACAGAGCCCTAGAAAATTGCAAACGGCTTACCCGAGTCGACCTCAGCAACACGGGCATTCACATACTCCATATGCACACCTTTGCGCAGTGCCACAGCTTAGTGACGATCTTGCTGCCGAACTGCCTGAGCGAAATTAGAGCAGAAGTGTTTGTAGGGTGCAAGGCCTTAGAAAGGCTGACTCTTCCAGACAGCATTCGTTATCTAGGATACAGGGCCTTTGGGGATTGTACAGAACTTTCCACCCTAGAGTACGAATGGTGTGGTTCACATGCAATTCTGACGGTTCGGTTACGGATACCTCGTGGTTTGAAGTCTTTGTTCATTTTGTCTCGGACACCTCGACGATCCCTCCCTTCGAATTTGTGCCGTTTGGTGGTTCGGAGAAAATCCGAATACTGCCGGGAGACCATGATGATTGGATGCTTTCAGTGCCAAGGGTCCACAGGAGCTTCAAACGCTGGAGGAGTGATTTAGCTTTTCTTGAACGTAAATACGGAATTCTTGTTCCCGGTGTCCGGTTACCGGTGGTTCAGCGGGTTGTTTCTGGAAATCACAAGCTCTCGGGGATCCAGGCGGGATTTGTCTTACAAAGGCCAGAGCTGTCTCTTGAGCTCTTTAGGGCTTTGGAACAATCGAAGAAGTTGTCGTCAGTCAGTTTGCCCCTGTTGATTTCGAGATGAACGTTCTGTGCTTGGAAGCCATGGGCCAAATTTGTGCATGTTTTTGGGTTTCGGTCCAATACGCAGTATTGGTACCAAGGCGCGAAGAGGGCGCGTTAATGTTTATGGAGTTTTTGCTCCCTGAGTTGCTCATGTGATCCGAACACGTGAGTTTTTGACTTTCCCCTTGCAGGGATTTTTTGACCGGCATGTTGTTTGCTGTCTCGCCAATGGCTGGGCAGTTGACTTTTGGGACTTAGTCTCAATGCGACGGGAGAAAAAAAATAAAAAAAGGCATTCTGCACCCGCATTTTGGGTAGTTTTCCGCAAGCGCGAAATAGTGCAGAAGGTAAACACTTGTGTGGCGCCCTTCATGTTGGAGACTGACTTGGATATCCAGAACCCATAATCGATATCACTGTGCCCAGTTTCAAAGCGGACATACGGGGTAACATCAACGAAGCTGTCGATATCAAGGAGGGATACCGGCTCTGGCATGTTTCCAACAGCCCACGGCGGCACTGGAGGCACCATTGTCTCAAGGACTGCAAGGCAACTACAACGGCTTATGGCAGGTGCCTGAGCCACTTGCGGCAGCGCTGGTGTGGTATAGATGTTGTCGCCTCATTTGGTATCCAATGAAACAAACCATTTACCTTGTTTTCCCCAATTCAAGTGACTTTGCGTGACCTTGGGTGTCTTTGCTGCCAAACGGAGGTGTCAGGGGGAATCGAGCCTTTTTGCAGAGATAGCAGTCTGGACCTACTGGACCGGACACTTTTTTGGGTGTGCAAAGGGCCGAGGCGAGGGTAGTGTTCATCTGCAGAGTCGTCTTGGTGCCTGCCCTCCTTTCCTTCCGACCTCAGCTCCTGCGGCTGGGCTGGCGCCGGCTTGGCCTTTGCCGGGGAGAGCAGTGGTCCCTTGTCTTGTTCAGGGGGTGCACTGAGCTTGACTTCTTTGTCCGGTCGCTTCTTGACAGGGACGCTTGCCTTGGGCTGACTTGGGGGCACCTTACGATACCTTGGTACGGCTTGGTCGGACAAGGCCCATAACAGTTGAGCCTGTTCTTCGAATTGGGAGCCACTCGCTGTCCACTCTCCTTGCCAGTCTCTCGGGGCCACCGGGCAGGGGAAGTCCTGCTCCCGTTGGCCACAGAAGGGTTGCCAGTCAGATGAGCAGCTGCAGACTAACCTGACCCACCGTTGTCTTCCCTGCTTTGGAGCTGACCGGGTCTCTGCGCAATACACCACTAGCAGAGCCTTTGGTTGGTGGGCGTTGCGGCTTGACAGCCTGCACTTTCGCGGGCGGAGCCAGTTGGCTGAGCATGTTGAGAAGCTCTACTACTGGGAGGCTAACCCGGAGTGACAGTTCGAGGAGTGGTTGCTTATCATGATTGTAGATAAGCTCGCAGCGGTTCGGGCCAATCAGTACTGGCAAGGCCATGTCAAGGTGAATGTACCTTTGCACCTCTGCCTAAAGCTTTCTAAGATTTTCGAGCCAATGGTCTGCAATTTTGACGCGCAAACAAAAAACAGCGAGTGTCACTCCCCGGTGAATGAGAAATCGCCAAACCTCGTGAGGAGTGCCAGTACCTTGAGCAACCGAGAGGCTTCAAACAAGGTAGGAGTGACAACAAACCCAGTGTGAAGAGGGAACAAACAGGAATACAGTCCCAGGCTACGCAGCACAGAATGTCCCTTCCTCCTTTTCTGACAAGGACGCCGTGCCCTGCTGCTGCTTTGTAGGGAGATTGTCTCCCTCATGATATCTGCCTGAGGGCCTCCTCAAGCATTTCCATTTCCGTGTAGATTGAATGACACGCCCGTGCTCCACTTTGGTGGGCATGGCTGTTGCCAGCCAACGGGTTGTCCTGCGCGATATCAAGCAGTGTGAAGGCGGCTTCCTTGATAGCACTCACTCTGCGCGCTGCATCTTGAATCAGGCTCTCAGTGAGCCATACTCTGAAGTTGCGTAGCAGTAGCGCCTGCGCTTCTTCCATGGAGGCGATTTCCTGCCCAGCAAGAAGTCGCAGTAGTTCCTGATCTGGCTGGTGTATATTCGACACAAGCATGCTGATTGCTCCCTCCCAGTCATCGCTTGCCATGAGGGTTTCGAAGCGAATCCGGGAGGCCAACCGCATAGGTGCAGCGATCCTATCACGGTTCGGAATGACCTCCGGGTGCGTGAGTTTGAGATCCGTAAGTCTGACTTGCCCTTGGGGAAGTTGGCAGTGTAGCCAATGCCAATAGTTATGCTTACAGCTACCCATCCAGCGTGCCGATTCTTCCACATAAGTGATGTGTAGGGATTGTCGAAGCATGCTAAGCTCATTTGCATCCGGCTTCCAATCACAAAGACAGTCCTCTGCTGCATGGACCTGGTAGTAATTGTGTCTCTCTGGATCGGCAGTGGCTATCAAGGCACCCAAAACCCCCTTTGGCGTAGCAATAGCTCCCAGCCTTGCCGTGACCTGGCAGGTCGGCCATAAGCAGCGAATTGCTAAGGCAATCACTGCGCCAGTATAACTACCTGCACTAAATCCATTGACTGTGAAGTGAGCCGGGGCTGCTTGCCTCACTTTGCGGAAGCAGCTGAGCCTCGGCAGGCAGGCAGCCAGCTGCAAGGGTTGCAGAGAGAGCAGTTTCCACCAAAGGCCACTGAGGAAGGCCTTGTGTGGGAGCCTTCGATGGGCCGGGAGGATACGAGCAGCTTGCAGCACTCGTTGTGTAAGTTGGTACAATAATGTAGCCTTTCCAAAGCCTATGTCTTCCCACTTATGACAGGGTCTTGCGTGTATGAAAAGAGGGTGGCAACCTCATGAATGCCGGTCGTACTGCCCGCTGCAACTGCGATATGCTCATCCTGGACGACGTCCGCCGGTGAGAGCGATGGGCCATAGACTTGGCTCTCTCCGACTGGCGGGCACGTGCAGTGGAAATGCGGTGGGATGTCGCCCTCCAAGGCCCCCCCTCCGAGGCCGCCGCAGTTAATTTGCAGCACTGGTGGAAGCGGCAGAGCATCATAGCCTATCCAGTAATCGTTTTGTTGAGCTACCGTTTACAGGAGAGTATTCCAAAAAAAATCGGCCTGTTGCCTCTGGTACATGGCTTGAAACACTTCAGTGGCGATTCGTTCCAAGGGCATGATCTGGTTTTGGAGCTGGTCCAGGAGAGAGTGCCATTGGCGGCGAGGAAGAGTTTTTTCTCACCTGGAAACATACATTTGGGGCGGTCCAAGGCTGTATGTAGCTCATCATGGGGGCAGGACTCGATGTCCTTATGCACCGCTACCAAGTTGGCGACATGGTTCCACGACACAAAAAGCGGGGGGGACAAAAATTGCGGACTGACAGTAGGCTTACTCAAGTGAATTGCATTGTCCCTCCCTGTGGGAGCTAGCGCGACAGCTTGGGCAAGGTGCCATGCTCTGTTGTCCGAATTATCCGACGAGGGAGTATCAACAGACTCTAGGTCATCAGTGTTACCGTCGGCTGGACAACAGCTAAGGCTGTCACCCTGCACCTGCTCTACGAATAGCTCCGAAGCTGGTAAGCAGCTCGCCACCTCAGCAAGAGACAGAAACGCAGCGCACTATTGCCTACTATACCAGGGCAGTATCCCGTGAATTTGCAACCCCCGATTGGTTTCCAGTTGTCAACCATCCACGCCGGTGGAAGGTTTGGCATCCCTAAGATGGCCATTGGCAGGGTTTCCCATCCCTGTTTCTCCAAGTCACGCAAGGCTGCCTCTGCGCCAAGTTTAGCTTTGCCGGTCGCATCCTATCTCTGGACAGCGCGCTGGCTTGGAAAAGGTGCTCCCCTGGCAGGGATGTGGCTGTGCATGGTCCTTCAAGCATGGGGAGCACTGACAAAACACCTTGCTCAAAAGTGGCTCTAGCCCAGCTGGTGAGCCATGGGGTTCGCATTTGCCCAGCAGGAGTGAGAGCTTGGGGGTGGGACTGTCGAGGCCATTTAAGGGATCCACCATCGCCATGTCCTGCAGGGTTCAATTTGGGGCAAGGCCAAAAATTCTTGCGCATGTATAACCCATACAATGACCAAACGACACACAGGTCAAGGGGATTTTGCATGGGAACCCCAACAAAGGGAGTAAACATGGTCCCATTAATAGCGGTTTCACTCGGAGTGACCGGCGGCCTGGCTCTGGAGACCAGGGCGAGGCGGTACGCTTGGAGGTCTCTGGCCAAGCTTGCTGAAGTGGGTTTGCTCTCCAGTGGGCTACTCCTATGGCTGCTGCCGATCGAGATGACTAGGCCTGCATTGTACTCCAAATGCGCTTCCGTGAAGAGTAACATTCCTATTCCACGGCTGGGGTCGGACTCAGGACGCACTTGGCCAATCAAATCAACCCATTGGAGTTGCTGATGAGCCAGTTCAAGCAAATCTTGCACCTCAAATAATGTTACAGGCACGCAATCGTTGTCAATGAGTGCAAAGTGCTGTTTGGGGTACAGGAAACGTGCTGCCTCAAGGACAAAAACTCCTGCCCGGTAGTAGGGTATCCTACGCAGGCCTGTGGAATTATCTGCGCAAACCCACAACACGTCGGTTGCTTCTTCCTGGGGGCCTACGAGGCATCGACGCGAGGCCCACCAAGCGGCGAAGGCTGGCCAATGCGGGACTGCTTCAGGCTGACGATTGTCGACAATGAGGTAGATCATCTGATTGCGAGTGATAAGCTCACTTTGCAAGAGCAGTGCATGTATTATGGCAGTCATGTTAGGTAGGTCTCCATCAGTCCCGTCCGTGTCATAACCTTTGTCCTGATTGGGCGGTTGCGCACGAACATCAGCTAACTTGACAGCAGGCTGTGCGGAGTCCAGGCCAAAAGGACTACTAAGTTGATCAGGCATGGCCAAGGCTGCGTAAGCCTCCTCTTGAGCCTTCGAGTTACCAGCAGGAGTACCTTGCACGAAAAGAGCTTCCTGTGTGAAGACCATAGGCAGTCTTCCATGCTATCATGTAGGTCCAAGGGGTTGTCTAGCATGCCCGAAGATGGGGTGGAAGTTTCCTCCCAGGGATCATATGACATCGGCTACACCCAGTTCGACAAGGCGAGTGCAATATCCACCAACTAAGGTTGGCAGATGCACAGGCAGGCGCGAACGTAGGCAAGCGCAAGTAGAGTGTCTTCAGCTAAGGCTGACTCCACTCCCTCGGGGATGGTCCGGAGACCGGCTGTAAGCCAAATTTTGCGGCGAGAAAGGGTTCAGTACAAACCGTGCAACGCTCTACTGCAAAAGACTGTCAAAAAAAACAGTACGCAGGACATCCCGAGGGGGGATATGCCAAAGGATAGTTGCGGTAGCGAAAATAGGTCATGATGCAGCCCGACTTGCACCTATTATGCATGGTCATCCGCCTGCGGGTGCAGCAGGGAAAATAGCCAGGCTACGTAAACTGTAAACCAGCCCACACAGTTGTGCGCAAGTCGGCAAGAGGGGCAAGGAGGGCTCCCTGTACATCTGGTGGCATATGATCAACCGTATGTTCGATGTCTTCAATCAAGGCATGAAGGGCTTGCACTCTAGCATGAAGGGCTGTTTCAACTTGGTGGTGCGTGCGCTCAACTTCTCGCTGAGGGTGCTCCTGCTCCCTTGGCTGCGTTTCCACACGAAGCAGGGATCGTTGTTCTCTGTTTTTGGTAGTCCAGAACCCTGCACGGGAGCGATCCTTGAAAGGGGCGAGCCTGCAGGAAAGCCTCAAGGGGGTCCATGTCCTGTCTGGCCTCCCTAGCTGGCACTGTGTTTTCAAGCAGCGTTAAGAGAGGTTCTTCGTGGTACTGGACACGCAGGATCATTCTACGAAGCAGAGTCCGTTTGGAACCATACAGGGTGGCACCCCTAGTGTTGATGGCAATGCAACCTTGGTGGTACAGTTGTATCGTGGATCCCCCTAGCGTAGCCGTTAGCTTGAGTAGTGCAGGCGGGAAAGTGAAGCCTTTCTCTGCTGTACATCACTTCGAGAAGTCGTTGTCCCGCCGCAACTTCAATATCTTGGCATCAGAGCATTCTGTGGGTGCGAGCAAGTCACGCTCTTCACCAAACTAGATGACCCGGACACATGGCGGGGCGTATATGCGGAAGACAACAACACCTTCTTAATGTGTAGTAATTTTGAGCGCGGGTCTTGGATAAAATTGCTCCCCCCGAGGGACACAGACTCGGATGCCTTTGATGAAGAGCTCCACAAAGGGCTTCACTAACAGGACTCTCTCTAACACAATTGTGGTGCCTGTCCTGGGTGAGCGCCTTAGCACTCGTCTTGGGCAAAGGGACTTAGACCAAAACGCTGAGATCTTGTGCTCTGCTTGTTTGCGCGTATTGGGTAGTTAAGCCCTCTTGACATAGCGCAGATGCTTTGCGAAGGTGGACCATCCTTGATCCCCCTAATGGCGAAAGCAATGAGTCAAGTGGAGGCAAAGCTGTGCTGGCTCAAGCTAGTCCGTGGTCCACCAAACCTGGTGCAAGTCGATGGCCCAATGGCGACCCCTAGTGTCTCCAGTCTCAATACAACGGGAGAGAGTGAAATGGCTATGGATTGTCGCTTGGTGCTCACGACTCTGTCTGGCACAGTCGTGGAGATGTCCACTAGCGTGGCCCAATATGACAGATTTGAAGACTTTGAAGAGCACGTTGTTGATTACCTTGCCTCGGTCACCGATCTAGATGTATTTGGATGTGAACTGGATTTCGTACATCCAACCATGCAAACCTACCTCGATGACCCCATTTGGGAGACTTTGCAGAATAATAAGCAGTATACCATAGTGTTTCGGGATTGCTTCGAAGCTTTCCACACAAAAGAGGCTTTCGATGGCTGCCCATATCGGGACATCCCGAAAGCTGTCAAGGTTCCAGCCAGTCGGGGATCATCCCGTCCAGTGCCTTTCTTGCTGTCCCGCGCATGCGCCACGTGCGCATTGAAACAGGCATACGCACTGTGGGAGCTCAGGCCTGGCAAAGTTGTCGTCATCTCCGGGTTGTCAAGATGCCGAGCACGGTGGTGCGTATTGAAGAGAACACCTTTCGTGGGTGCCACTTGCTTAATAGTATTACAGTGCCAGGCTGCACTGAGTTTGGATAGAAAGCCTTTGCCGACTGCTGCTCTTTGCAGTGGATACATGCTAATGGAGGTGGAGCCAACCATATTGGAAGTGCAACTAAGCTTGGGCACTACCTTTTTGTAGACTGCATCAACTTGGCTACCCTCACCATTCAGGAAGACGGCCACAACCCGGACTTGCCAAATCAAGAGCAGCATAGGGAACTACCGACAGGATGTTTCTGTTGCGCAGGGTTAAAAGTATTCGAATTGCCTCGTGACTTCCATGTGCTAGGAGCCCATGCTTGTGACAATTGTAAATTGCTCACTCAGGTAGACATTTTGAACACCAACATTGCTGAAATTCGAGAGTTTACCTTCGTGCATTGCGTCAGGCTTCGAGATGCACGCCTGCCGTACACGGTACACACAATCCACGTGAAGGCCTTTATGAACTGTGCAGCATTGCAAGCGCTTGCCATCCCACCCTCACTGCAATATATAGCCAGCAGGGCGTTCCTCGATTGCACTGTATTTAGAAGGCTCACGAAACTACCAGGCCAAAGAACCACATGGCGGGGGACGTATGCTGAAGAAAATGCCTTCGCGCTCTGCCCAGCCATGCGGTGGCCACAGTGGCTGCACATGATTCCAGACCTTGGCTATGTGCCGGAGTTGGCTTAGGCTCATCGACCCAAGTAGAGAAGTCATGAGAAGTCATTGTAGATGACCTCAATCGTTGAATAAAGACCAGAGTGATTCATACAAGTATACCAGGTGAACCCCATTGACCAATTGGAATAGCCTTTGGGGACTACATCCACTCGAGGGATGCCCCATTGCTCGTCCTCATGGGGGCAAAGGATCAAGATAGGAGCAATACCTCGACGGCTGTTGTCAGCCTCCATTGAAGCGATAACGCCCAACCGGAGCTGACCACACATTCCTGTCAACAGTGTCTGCGCTCGCTGCATGTGAGCTGACCCGGTTGCGAGCCTCAGCTCCTGGCCGGTGTTTGGCACGCGTCGGTAGGGCAGTAGATGATTGGCGCCCAGGTGAGAACCTTAGTTCCTCGCCTGGCGTGAGTCTGTACTCAGCGCCTGCGGAGAAGGAACTGGGGACAGGGGACTTGGGACAGGGAACTGAGGGCAGGGAACTGGGACAGGGAACTTGGCAGGGAACTGGGGGCAGCAAACTGCGGACAGGGAACTTGGGACAGGGAACTGGGGGCAGGGAACTGGGACAGGGAACTGGGGGGGCAGGGAACTGCCTGGGGGACAGGGAACTTGGGACAGGGAACTGGGGACAGGGGACTTGGGACAGTGAACTGGGGGCAGGGGACTTGGGACAGGGAACTGGGGGCAGAGAACTGGGACAGGGAACTGGGGACAGGGAACTGGGGGCAGGGAACTGGGACAGAGAACAGGGGGGCAGGGAACTGGGGGCAGCAAACTGGGGACAGGGAACTTGGGACACGGAAGTGGGGACAGCAGGGAACTGGGACAGGGAACTGGCGGGAGGGAACTGGGGGCAGCAAACTGGGGACCGGGAACTTGGGACAGGGAACTGGGGACAGGCAATCTTGTACAAAGTGGACGCAAAGTACCGTGCTAGGTTTCACTAGGTTTCACAAAAACCATGCACGAAGGTGGACAGCGACCCATGAATGACAGCCCTGTCCATCCTACTTTGCGCACTCGCACACCTTCCACGTTCCTGATGACACCATTGACAAGGAGCCTGCAGGACGTGTGTGCGTCCCCTCCCTCTGCTGAGGGAGGTCGGTAGGGTTCCTTCTGCTGCATTCGCATGCAATGTCCAATACTGCAACTGCCCACTGACGGCCACAGTCGCCTCAGTTTGTGCAACTGTGTGTAATAGTTGTGCCCTGATGCAGGCTGTTTCCAAGGCCTGAACTGCATTGCAATCGAATAAGATCAGGACTGATGCAGCCAGTAAGCACCAGCAAACGTTGTCAACCTTTTCAAAATTGGCTGTAGTGCTTACAACCCACAACCCTACCTGGCAGGGGCAGAATTGTCCCTTGAGCACGCCTGAAGGCCACTGGGACGTGGCCTTCACGGTTTGCGGTACGTCAATACCCCATGGCATTGGAGGTAAGAACAGCAGATGATTGGCAGACTCCGAGAATTCAAGGCCCGATTAGTTAGTTGAACATTCTTTCAAGTTTCACTTGTTTCACCTTAGCGTACAGCGCGAAACTCTGCTAGTTTGATTGGGGGCTGCCGTTTTTGTTGGGTTTGTGCTTTGGCTTTGTTGCGGTTTTTGTTTTGTCTTTTGCGTTTTCCCTCACAAAAACGCAGAGTTTCCACCCTTACCATGATGACCTGTGCACGCCGCACACATGGCGTCCGTACTCGTGCAAAAAAATAAGTGGATTTAGCAACGTCAGGCGCCAGATGCGGGCGCAGAGCAAAGACAGCAAACGTCAAGAGTTGAGTAGCCACCACTTTTGGTGCCACGCAGCGCAAGGACGCGCAGAAGGGAAACGTTGTTTTACAACCTTGGCGAGACAATATCGTGAAGGGGTGCAGCGGCGATGTCTTACAGTGGGCTTTTACTTTACACAACAGCGCGCGGTTCGAGACACTAGCGTCACTGGCGTGGACTTACTTTTCTTCCCGGAAGGAGTATACAGCTGTCGGATCACTTTGCGGTCGCCGATAATCATGGACCAGCAGAGAAGTGGTGACGGTCAGCGAGCGGGTCATGGGCCAGTCCAGATGGCAGCTGCTACAGGCAGCAGAGAAGTGGTAGATGCCATGCCATGCTCCTGGAGATGACCTGTCCGGCGGCGGCGCAACAGGCTGTCCCCGACGTGGTGTCGCGTGACTCGGTCATTGACACAGTGGCGCTTGATGACGCGTCGACAGGCGCAAGCCTGAAGATGTCTCTGCAAATTTTGTGCAGTTTGTTTTTGGCGGACAGTGACACTCCGCCGTCGCATGAAATCGAAGTGTGAAGAGTCAAACAATGATTGGCCCTTTATTTTCGATCTTCTTGCTCATGTGGCTGACGAACCTCGACGTTAGTGAGCTGGACAAGAAACAACATGACACATGCAAACACTTTTCGAACGTGTTTGCGTTCGGGTTCGTGGGCTCCATCTTGTTTTTTAACCGCTGTGCTCACAAAACGTATTGCGTCAAGGCGAACTTTTGAGATGAGGTGAAATGTATAAAGTGCGAGTTGTCCCGTAACCTTTTTTTCGTGTATCAGTTATTTTTGCTACAACTGTCAACTTGTTCTCATTGTGATGTAGGGATGTTCAAATCTGGGCTGGGGCTGAGG
>CAXIVM010000788.1:0-12000 GCA_964035705.1 Porites rus
CAACCATAAGCATACGTATTTTTTTCAAAGCCCGGGGGGGTAGGCTGCGTAGCTAGTAGAAGCTAGGGGGCAGGCCCTAAGGGCGGCGGGGGGCAGGAGCTTCTTGGAAGAAGCACTCGCACGATTCTTTTAGTTTAGTTCCTAGATTTTTTTGGAAACTTAAACTATAATATGATGTAAGATTATGTAGAGCTTACGCTATGTTTGTTTGTTTTTTTCTATTGTTCTAACAGCACACGTTGTAACATATTGGCTTCTTGGCGGCTTTCAGGCCTGGTGTGGGAATTAAAGACCCTTGAACATGCACTGGTTGACGGGTTTCCCTTTGGCCAGGAAGGGGTCGAGCTCAAGCCACCTCGAGTTCACCAAGCAGACCCACCTCACCTGCATCACCTGGAACACCCATTGCAGAGACCTATGCTCCCAAAGATCCAGCCAGAGTTCTCAGCGGCGGGCAGATGGGCCCAGAGAGATTTAAGCAAATGGAGCAGGAACGACGAGAGTTGTCGGAAACTCGGCTTAAGATTTGCAAGTTCTTTGCTGTTCCTTGAGGTAGCTGATCCAAGCTAGTAGCTAGAGACAGTATATACGTGCTTGGTAAGTGGAATAACTTGTGTTGTCCCAGTTGTTTATTTTGGGCAGTAGTTGTGACCTTTTTTTGATCACGTTTTTCTCTTCCTGCTTTTCCAGGAACGCATCTCCAATGGCCAAGGGAAAGCGCCATCTCAGGACAAGCCAGCCGTCGTTGGTCCCAAGAGGAATTTCTGCATTCTTCTCCATGATCCACTTGTTTTGCCGATGTGTTGTGTCTTATTCGATGTGTTTGTGTCCTCTTTGATTGTACTTTTGTCATCTTTTGTCAGCAATGCCGCCCATGCTACCTCCAGGGCCCACGGGGCTTCATCATTGGCACCTTTGTCCAGGGCAGCCATGACAAGCACCGTTTGAGCAGTGACACGGGGCCGCGGACTATGTACCGCGTCTACCGGAGCGGGATTTCAACCGAGTCGGCCATGGACCCGGATCTTTGGACACAAATGCATAACAGCATGGTCTGTTAAAGATGTGAAGCGTGGTGTGGGAGGGATTGGGAGGGTTGCCAGCAATGGACATCTCTTCCTGAAGTGTTATTGCTTGTTGCAGTTTTTTGCGCATTGTCTAATTCAAGGCTTCCCATCCATCTTGTCAAGACGCTAAGGAGAGCCTGAAAAAGGCGCAATCTAGGAGCCGACGCAGCTCATTGGCGTCCAATCCAGAGGTCTCCTCGGACCCGGAAGATGATTGTGGCTGTGGTCACTGTGACACTCAGTGTGCAAACCAGTGTGACACTTCAGTAGACACATGTAAAAGCTGACGTCCGTGGCCGGGATAACACGACATTAGTTGCTTTGCGCAACTCATTGACAATGCAGATATTGAGCCCTTGCAAATTGGTGAAACAATGTATACAATGATATGATCATGATATGTGTTGTATGTCATTGAATTGTCGTTGGGAGCGCTGTATGTAGACATGTGTAGAACAAATTGTTCCAGTTCCTGATCTCCTTCAAGCCCCTCTCGCTTGGACAGGAAAATCAGAAGGACCTGATATCCTTTGATATGCCCATACATTCAGCCAAGAGTAACGATTTGTAATTGCAATCATTGTCAATCCCTCCAAATCCCAGCGCCGGGTTTCTCCAAATCCCAGGAGTCCCATGAGCAGCCACAGATCGTCATCGTGCCAGCGGGCTCTGCCACGGAGGCCGTGCGCGACAACCATAGCCGCCGCGGTTCCAAGAGCTCCGTGGCCAGCCGCAGCTGCAGCCGAGAACCTCCAGGCCGCAGCTGCAGCAAGAGCTCTACCAGGTCCTCGCCCTCATGAGGCCTTGAAGGGATGAAAAGGTTACTGCAGCGAGATGAGATAAGATTAGTGAGGTAACATGGGACTTGACGATGTTGTGAGACTTGAAGATGAATCAATAAGCTGTTTCTTCCTCTTCTCCTCATCTCATGAGCACCAAATTGTTGCCCCAGGCGAGGACACGGCTTTTGACATCTCTGAATTTGCTCGCACGGGACGGATGGATGCATCCCCTCAGCTTGCAGGTCAAACCTCGTTGTAAATAGCGTGCGGTTTTTATTGTTTTGTCTTTTTGTGCTTTTTTTCTCACTGGTTTCTGCTTCCCTTCAGGGGCAGTGAATGCCAGGATTGGGTGTGTTGCCTTTTAAAAGGGCAACCTTTTGTTTGCCTTTGCCAGAAGTGCTTGCCTGAGGCATGGCGATGATTAGAAATCCACTCACAGGGGATATGCAATGGCTCCAATGTGCTTTGATAGCGTTATCGACTCTCGTGAATTGCTGGTCATCATGGTTTTTGAGATGGTGATGGGGTCCAGAGCAGGTCAATCTCATTCAAGACTTATATATCGTTCGAAACATCTTGCGGCAAGATAGATGGTTAGTCGGTTAGTCGTTTTGCCAGTTCGCTGGTTGTGGATTTGGATTCAAATTGGAATTCATAGGCAACACAGGCTTGTGGCTCGACAATGCTCTTGCAGGTGTACACAAAGAAACATCATATGTCTTTCGGTGTTTGTGTAAATCCATGATATGCCTCTTGGATGGACAGGTGCAGTCCCCAGCCATATTTGTCCCCTGTAGCAGCTCAAGTGGGAACCGTGGAAGACTGCAGGTTTCCCAAGTGGAGAGGTTTGGGTGGATCGCTGAATTGACAGGAAGATTTAGCCATCTCGCCAGTGCTGGGTCCAATAAGCTACTCAAAGCCCGCCTTAGCGCTTGCTTTTTGTTTGTCACTAGATACTTGCGTAGCAGTTCAGGATTGGTTTGCTTGATGGCCAGAGATATGATCAGATGCTCCTGTCTTGCACCATTCGAGGTTTAAAGTGAAAGCAATGCAACCACAGGGTGTGATCGGTCGCTTAGGTAGCCCAAGTGGTGTCACGTTCGATTGTTTAATAAGTTGAATCAATAATTGAAGAAAGACTGTTTTGTAAGGCTTACTATACAAAAGAAGCTTGCAGTACTTACGTGTTGAGGCCAAGTTGAGTTTGATTCCACATCACTGGAAGTCTTGGAAGTGGTCAGTGAAGAATGCATTCTAGGCAAAAGGTCCAGACCTACGCATGTATAGTAGTAAGGGGCAGCGCTGGCATTCATTCTTGTCCGACCAATTCTATTGGACCCAGCAGCCAGAGTCCACTAAGCAGAAGATCAGCCGCGAGAAAATTAATACCTTGACGTGTGCGAGCTGTGAAGTACTATGCGCTATGCAACCGAACCGAGGGCATGTCAACACTTGAGCGATCGATTGTTCGACAGACAATTATGCATTTTCCAGTCGTTCCAGGGCCTCCAAGCGGTGTTTTTGTAGATGCTTCATAAATCCGAGTCGAATCTATATTAAACAAGGCTACCCAGCTACACATGTTTAGCCTACTCTTATAAAGAATAATGTGTGCTCTGGACCCACTTAGTCGCAGGCTCCTCGGGCCTGGCCTGATGCCTCTCGCCAAAGCATGGTCAGAGCCCTGACAAGGTGATTTGGGAGTCAAATGCTAACAGCAACTAAAACCCTGCGGTGCTTGCCATGCTCCCAGTTTGAAGAAGTGTCATTTTGTTGGTCCGTTGAGGCTAGGAGAGGAGGTGTGGCCGTTGATATGGCAAGTCTTTTTAGAGCAACCGTTTGCATGCGTTTGGGGTCATTTTCGTTCCACACAATTTTTACTACTGTCAGTCCTATTGTTACCAAACAGGCAAAGGTCGGTTTTAGGAGCAGGATCATGACCTTCATCCATTAGGGATAATTAGCCTTTGTTTAAATAACCAACAAGAAGGCCAGGCAAGAAACTGGTGGCTGCAACTACGATCTACTTGACATGTGGCAGGTAAGGTACAGTTGCACACTACTACACATCACTACACACTACACACAATATGTTTTGGAACGCACCACACGGGAAGGAGATGAAGGACAAGAGGAATCATTGCCCATGCAAGACTGTGTATTGAGGGGGCACTGCACCATATTCGATTGTCCAAGTCTTTGGTAGCTCCCACTGAGTGGACCTCCAGCAGCTTGACGGACCCCATAGAGCGTTCGTGTTGAGGTCTCCTCCTTGGTGGACATGGGCTTTTCTCGAGAGCAAGTTGAGTCGGAGATCCAAGAGACCTTGCTGACAGTGTCTCGCGGTCTTGTAACCAAAACACTTCAAGGGAGAGATTCATCAAAGAAACAAGAAAAGATCAACATATTGTAGAGACTGCATTAAACTATTTGAGGTTATTGTTTTATTGACAATAAATTCTATTTTGGTCTTGTCTTTTTGTCTGACAAATAATTTACTGACTTCACACACACATGGGTTCTCTTTTACAGCATTTCATTTCAGTTTAATGAATGAATTTCCCAGAAATGAAAGGCATGAAGAGTAGTCTCCTCCCCTAAAATGGGGCAGGCATCATACCGTTTTGCACCAGCCTGTCTTATTCTAGCTCCTTTCCTGTTTGTGCATGCAGAGTAAAACTTCCAGCCCTCGAGCACGCAATCCTCAAACTTAATTATCCTAAACAAAGTGATGCTACCCCCCCAAGTAGGGTGCCAGAAGGTCCCGTTACGTATTTGAGACATTTAAATACATTCAAGACAAGACTATAGTTATTTATTGTGTAAGTATGTCCGATTTGACTTAATGGATGGTAATGGTGATGGTGACTGACTGCCCAATGAGGCGCCGGATGCAAGACGTTGACCCGAACACACGACCTGCAGGGCGGCCTAGCCAGGCAGAGTGTTAGTGTTAGTGTGTGTGTGTGTTTCCTTATCTTCCAGGACTTCACACTTGAACGATGTTAGAAAAACATGAGACAATTGTCACTCGAGAATGATACGGGGCCTTTTTGAACACCTTCCTACTTGAGTTTGTCTTTGGTGCACGAAGACATTTGTTGGATAATTCACAGATGTAGCTGATACGTGATGAGTGGCTTTGATTTTTTTGATCCCTGGACATCTATCTATATGAAGATAAGTGTCCCAACTCATCTAGGAACTAAATCATCAGTGCGAGCGCCCCTTCAAGGAAGCTCCCCCCACGCCCTCAGGCGGGGGGAGCTTCCTTGAAGAAGTGTGAGCTATCCTGCGCCCATACTAGTAGCTTTAGTAGCTAGTAGCTTACTCCCTTACTTAATTAAGTAGGAGCGGGCTACAAACAACAACACTTTAAAACACCAGGCCAGCAGTTTGTAGACAGGTGGACCACTGAGATTTCCTCAAGGAGGTGTCAAAACTTCTTACAACCATTTGTAGCGGAAGATCTTGGACGTGGAAGGACATCCTGGAGGAAGGTGCTTTCAAGTCGGTAGATTGATGGTTGTACGCTATGTTGGGGTCATTTTGGCACCATTTCGTTTGAGATGGAAAGAAGGGTCAATTCAGTTGAACTCACAAGGAAGAACACTTAGAGGCCCGTCGACTTTCTAAAAGGATAAACTGATGAACACTTTGCGAACATGAACATGGGGCATATTAGTTAAAAAAAAAAAAAAAACAGCAGATGCTGGCTTCTCAGCATCCACAGGCCCCAGGGTTGTGTTTTTCAATTAAGATTGTCTCACATTCCTTCAACTGTGCTTTTGGAAAAGATGATGTTGAAGCGTGACTCAGGATATTGCGACAATGATCATGCTGATGGCAAACAGCTTAGCTTTGGATGATGCAGTCTTCCAGGAAAGATGCTCCAAAGAGCTTTGGGCACGTCATTCCGTATTATATATCGCAGATAATTCGTGTATGAGAATCGCATTCAGACAGATGCTAGCAGCTAGCAAATCCATCAGACTTCACGCTGCCTTATTAGCTTGTGTAGGCTGCATTGGCTGCATTTCAATTGCGTACTGGGGCACGCATTGTCCATCATTGTCCCGTGTGTATGCTTGTTGGCATTGACATGCTCTACAGAATGTGGCAACACAATTCTACCAAGTACTGGGTCGCCTAGCATCCCAAGTTAGAGTCGACTAAACTTGCATTGCAAGTGTTTTGACATGTTGTGAAAGACTGTCGACTTGGTGATACTGTAAGTCTATTTTAAGTTAAGGACTGGATTGGCCCTGGAGACCTTACACTTGCAGTATTTGAGCTTTCTGGTCATGATGAGAATTGGCCGTCAGGTGATGTCAGGTGCGTCAGGTTCGTCTTTTTAGGCTCAAGGCTGAGCGCTGGACGTTCGTGCATGCCCCCGTCTTCTTTTGGGCGGCTTTCCTTTGCGAACTCATTTGGTGCTGCTGTGATGTTGAACCTCAAAACTGGGGTGTTTGCATACTTTCTGCAGAGCTCGGCTGATCCTCACTTGTGGTCGCAACCTCAAAGTTTCCCCATCAGCAGCATGCTGAATGAGAGCATCATGGCTGACAAGCAGTGTGAGCGCTTCGAGCTGCACATTTTGCACAGCAAGCTGCAGTACCCATCCTGCGGACTAACTAAGCCGCCATGGACATCCGCAGACTATCGGGCTGGGAGGATTTTTGTTCGAGGCTTGCGCCCAGATGCTGATGTGATGGTGGGAAGGTTCAAGGGTGCTTTTGCATGCTTTTGCCGTTTGGGACATTGAGTACTCTCTTTAAGACTTTTCACCATCCAGCATGTCAATGTGCAGAATCATATGTTCGTTGGTTGTTGGAGAAATGAGGCGAAATCAGGTTCAACCATGAAATGGTCATGATCGACCCCGAGGGGTGATTTGGAATGTTCATCCCTGGCAAGGTCAGTTCTGGGAGCCAATGAACATGTACCCAGCATCGCTCAGAATGCGACGATGCTTGATGGCGTTCAGTGGGAACCTCTGAATAGGTCAGCTCAGTCAGCTCATGTTGGTACGGATGGCGTGCTGCTTTGGGACCGACCTACAGGCGCCCCATGGGATTTGACAAAACCCAGATAGCAATGTCAATCAAACAGCAAACACATCATTGATAGATGAGGGAACTAGAACTGATAGATGAGGGAACTAGAACTGGTTTTGAGTTGTGTCAGCGTTCACTCCTGTCATGCAGCTGCATGATACAATACCAGGCCTCTATCAGCCCGAACTCAACTACGAAGCCTCAGTAATATACTGTATGTATTCTTGGTTACCCTTCCAGAAAGATAGAGCAAATCATGAATTGCAGTCAAGTTTCCTCAAGGTTCCTTTCAGATGCAGGCAGAAACCGTTGCTGTAAACGCAAGGAACATACCGAGCATACCCATGAAATCAAGCGGCGGCAAGTCAAGCGCCCAGGCTTCGTTGTGGGCATATACGAGCCTCAACGGCCCTTCAGGCCGTTCCTGCCAGGCATTGAAAGCAGACCAAATATCTATATCCTCACGCTGGACTCCACTTCCCGGATGTCGTTGCAGAGACACGCACCCTTGACCTTCAAAACACTGCAACGGTTTGGATATACGTGGTTTCACCGCTTCAACACACTGTCCCCTGGTGGTACACGTTCCACCCTCTTCCCCTTGATGCATGGGGGCATCCCTGTGAACAACTCAGATCCATTCTGTGGCAGTTCGAGGCAAGACTCATTTGCTCGCAATTTGCATTGGGAAGAAATCGCCCTACGGTGTACCCCTGAGCACCGTCGTTTGATGCATCGCTTGAAACACCAGTTCGGATACCGTACTGGTCTTGCAGAGATGATGATGGCGCGACAGTACCTGGTGCTGGATGAAATCGACAATAGACTTCCATGGTTTCCACTTTACAATTACAAATATCATGGCAAGAAAGCGGAGGATGAACCAGTTAATCCTGATTTGAACTGTGTGGGGAATCAGTTGGGGTATTTGAGCGTCCTGGACTTTGTGGAACAGTTTTTTCTCAGTGCGCGACCAAATGAACCACCTGGTTTCCTTTATGCTCACCTCTCGGGCTCCCATGATTCGCCCAAAGGGCTGCGTTTTATTGATGGTCGCTTGGCGGAGCACATCCTGCTCATGGCACGACAGCCAAACACCGCAGTCATAGTAATGGCGGATCATGGCCGCCCAGACCATACCTGTGACTATCAGCGTCCAATGCTGGCGATAAGAATTTCTCCGTCGTTGCAAAGGGATTTGGCGGTCTTGAAAAGGAACACAGACAAACTGGTCACACCTTGGGATATTTACACAACTGTGAGAGATCTCGCTTCGGCCGGGACCGAAGGCTTTGGCGCTGATGAAATCAGTGGAGATGAACTGATTTCTATGCCTTTTGCTAGGCATGACGTGCCCTATGTCATTCGCAAAGCTCATTTCACCCCCAGCTCGCTGTTGCGACCTGTCCCTGAGAGGTCCTGCGAGGAAGCAGGTATTTTGAAGGGCCACTGTGCAGTTCAAAAGATTAGCTATGACGCTTGGGTATGCGGTGATATCTTTGACTTTGAGTACTTTACCATCAAAGAGTTCAGAGATGCTGTGGATGCAGATGTCTATGAACGTGTTCACACGACTGGAGAACCTGGATTGACTGCCTTCTGTGAGAACATGGCCAATGCCGCCCAGTGGCTGCTGGATGACATCAACTTTTTCTTGGAAGGGGCCGATCCTGAGAAGAGATGTGCTCGCTTCAGCCTGTGGAATGTCGAACTGATAGAGCTTGACAAGTCAGCAGCCCTATATAGTTTGCAGATCGTTACCAGGGAAGGGAATCCTAAGAGGGTCTTCCTCGCAAGGTTTGCCGACGTAGGTACTGCTGATTTGAATTCTGTGCAGGATGGTGTACGTACCATGAGCCTTCACTCATACAGGCAATTGACCCGCTTCAAACGCTATGAAGCGTGCACACCTGCTAGAGTGAATCCCGAAGTTTGCGTGTGTAGTACCACAAGCGAGTTGGAATCCTGAGCTTGACTTGCAGAGAAAAGCAATTTAGACGACTATCAATTTACAGTAGTACAATTTAACTAAAGGCATTGAAAAGACTGTCTAAATAGAAGTCGCCTAAACTGGGGTGTTTACCAAGGTAGCCATAGAAGAAATTATTCTGTTCAAAGTAGCTCGAAAGCAAATTTTACCTCACCTCGACGTCGAGAATTCCCATGGTCATAAGATCTTCTATTTATTTAGATCTGATAAATCCACAAACACGGTGTTTTTTTTTGAAATCTTCTATTTGTGCCTGCGATTTGGATACTGCCTACAGCAAAACACATCCAGAGGAGTACCCCCCGGCGGGGGCATTGGGGGTCTGGACCTCACATTTGCCGAAGCCTGGAAAGGGTATCAATTTTTTGCTTTCTGGTTGCTGAGTAGAAGGACGCGTTGCCTGGGAAAATAGAACACATTGTCACATTACACATATATAGAAGAATGAAGGAAATATATAGAAATAGAAGAACATAGAAGAGTCCTTACAAGAAGTGGGCCGAGGGTATGGGAAACAAATTGTTGAGGTGGAGCAAGGCGCTACTTTCGGTATGATGGACCTTGCCCTGAAAGCTACGTCTAACTATTTGGTTGGCCGTTTGTTTGATTTTTTGACAAGGTAACCATATATAGAAGTCGGCCTAGGGGAGTCTCTTCTATAATTGCGGGCGGTACGTACGTTCTTTGCTTGCAGATCGTGAGGACTGTTGAGCGGGTGCTAGGGGCGAGCCAAGGAATTTTGACAGCTCATATTAAGCCATGTACATTGTTTATGTGATGTTCAAGAAAATCAAAGGGGCGGACAATCTTTTATTTTGAAGGATGGATGTTACCCTGAAAAACCACAGCCGAGATGAGCTGGCATGGACTTGACCCATCAGACTTCCCATAAGAAACCATCACAGCTCCTTGCACAGTGGTCTTTGGTACTGCAAGTTGATTTGGCCGCTTGGTGCATTTGAAAGCATGGTTGTTGTTTTGCTCAAACTGTCTTACTTCATTCAGTACTCCACCAAACACCGTTCTGAAGCCGTGCCCTAGAAGGAGAGCATATCAAGAAACATCTTGCTTGGGCTGCTAGAGGCATGATTGGTTGAATTTTGATTGGGAGAAAGTCTTATATACTTCAACTTGGATGAGTAGCTAGGCCCAAGACCCATGGTGCGCACAGTAAAACAGGGCAACAATGGATGCCATTGCTCGATTGGAATATGATGGAATGCTTATTGAAATGAACAAAGTCCGAAATTCTTTGTGGGAGACTTTTCTCAACATCCTGAGGCTGCAGAGGCACCCACAACTGAGCCAAGTGAGCCTCCACCAGAGCCGCCACAGGTGGGGGTTGACATTCTGACATGCTTTGTTGGCATGTGTTTCAGAATATAGAATGAAATACTTCACACATGTAGCAAAGTGCTGTGATTTGCGGTGTGGAAAGCACGGGATGTGAGGGCACTGTTGTCATGACACCCACACTCGCCTTTCGACGCTGTGTGGGGTCGCAAGACTGATGGCTCAAGACCCCCTTCATGCAGCGACAGGTCATTTACCTCCTACTGTCCAAACAGAGTCTACAGTAATGCACAAGATAGAGGTTTGGGTTGGCGCCACACCCAAACCATCGTACTGGTAGGTGTGACCTTCATGGATTCCTGGATGTGATAGGTCATTGCAGGACCTGATCAAGTCTTGGCCATTCTGCCATACTATCAATTTGTTTGCTGCGATAAGATCTGGGGGAAAGGATTCATGGCAGCATCGCTCCATTCAGCCAGGTGGAAACTCCTGCTCAAGCTTCTGAAACTCCAGATGCACCAGGACGAAGACTGAAGTCACGAATCACGACAAATCATGCAGACACAACTAGTGTTGATATGTTTTGATCGAACCAAAAGCATTGTTGTAGAGTTTGCTAGAGCAGCTAGCTAAGCTAGAAGTTGCCTTGATCCCAGACGATCCCAGGAACCCACTGTTGATTGCAACAACAAACAAAAAAGATGTCCTGTCATTGTGCTCCAAGTAAGCAGGATGTCAATGTATATAATAAGTTTCAGTGTGTTTGTGTGTGTGTCCCTTCCCTGTGATGATTTTTCTGGCCACTCCTCTCATGAGTTTGTGCCTGAGACCTATTCCTGCCTTCACTGCACTGGGGCGCATTTTTATTGAGATCCTTGCTTGACAGGAGTCAAAGCGAAGAGCACCGCCGCGAATTCCAGAGTCTGGTAGCAGACATGCTGAAGGAGTGCTTTCCAGCAGAGCTCTTTGGCGTGGCTTGTTACTCTTGTGTTGATGGGCCCAGAGGTAGAGTGAGGTGTAGTGCTTTGTTGACTACTTGTCACTTTACTCATTAGATGAATTGACGAACAAAGCAAACACATTATTTATACAATTTGGAGACTCCATATCAGGTTTGCAGGTTCGCATATTCAGTGTGATCTTATGTAGCTGCAAATGTGTTCTAGTATGGTTGTGTCAACTGTATTTTCCCAGAATAGCCTGTCGTCGGGACAACACACAACTTAAGTACAGAGGCAAATGAAAGAAAGAAACACACAATACACAAAGCAAAGCCACAGGGCTGGCCTATTGTCTTGGGCGTTTTCCTCGTTGACTTCTGCAGGACCTGCTCTCGCGAATCCTTTTGTTCGGACGCAAGGTTCCCAAGGCGGGGGAGTGCTCAACGGGGTGCAGGGTTTCAGTGTCGAACCAAATCTATGTTGTTCTATATGTGTGTTTGTGCAATTGTGCACTACTTGCGACTTCGCGTCCAAGATGATTCATTCGCTTCAAAAGGTTTGGGTGCCCAGCTTGCAAACGGTGACTAGAGAGCAAACTCAGACGCCCCTCATTGTTGGTGTGCTCAGCCCTCAAGTTGTGCAACTTGCAAATGCTTCGCTTCAACGGCTCCCGCAACTCAATATGAAGGTCTAGCAGCACGTATTTGGTAAACATTTGGAGAAGATTCCGTAGTGCAGCGGAACAGCGACTTTGTTCAAGGAATGCAACATTGTATGTTCGGGGACTGTCGCAGAAACACACAACCTCAAACCCAAATTGAGTAATTGACCTCCCCGCCCAAATCATTCACGAGGGATGTGAACATT
>CAXIVM010000789.1:0-13505 GCA_964035705.1 Porites rus
TCCAAGCAAAAACAACTTCTGCAAGTCAAGCAATGTTCACAGCACACCGACCTCCTTAGCGGCCAGGTCGAACCAGGGGATTGTTGCATCCAGGGTGGCAACTGAGAGGCTCAGGCGCAAGGTGCCTGCAGCATTTCTTCAATTGGACGTTGCTGCTACGTTCGTGTTTCGCGCCCGGGCCCACCCAAAAGAATTGGAGTTGTGCTCAACGAGCGGAAATGGCACACTTGACAGGTATGCTATGCTCATTTCTGGGACGCTTCGGGGCTCCTGGCATCCTCACATGTTTATGTGATGTTAATGTCAATGCGGCCAGGGCACCGTAGACAAACACTGAAGCGCTGAGGTTCAGAGTGCCGTTCTCTCCTTAGGATGCAAACCAATCAGAGCACCTGCAGCAAGCGTCAACCATTCCACCGCACAACGAACCATGTGCCACCAAGATTCCAATATCGAAGTTCCAAACCTTGACAGGAGGAAGACGGAAACATACGGAAACCAACAAAATAAATCCTTGGCCTATTGCACCCGCTTGCAGTCCAAGATTCTGTTTCATTTGAACCATTGAAGGAAAGATTGTTGCTGCTGCCATCTACATCCTGTTCTGTATCATCTACAAATACCTGGCTGGCATTGTTCTTTGGTTGGCCTCCATCAGAAGAGTTGGATGCAAAGGAACTGTTGACAAGCAGACCCTGGTTTCCACCTTCGACATCGTCGAAAGTGCTGTTGTCAGACTTGTCCACCAAAGATTCATTGAAATCAACCGACTGGTTTTCGTAGCTTTCTTCCTTGTCCACATTCATACTCCCGGCGTCAAGCCAAAAATATGTCTCATTGGAAGCGTTTTCAGAACTGTTGAAATCAAGTGAAGTGCTGCTGTCATTCTTTTCCAAACCTGTATCTTCAACGCCAGCTTGACTCTCATTGGTTTCTGGAAATTCTGCGTCGGAAGAATTGACATCAAGGGTTCCGTTGGCAAGCAAACTCTGGTTTCCACCTTCAATATCTTCGAAAGTGCTGTTGTCAGACTGTGACTTGTCCGCCACTGATTCATTGAAGTCAACCGACCGATTTTCACTGCCATCTTCATGCTCAAGATCTGTACTTTCATCATCAAGCCAAACAACCGTCTCATTGGAAGCATTTTCTGAACTGTTGAAATCAAGCTCGGTGCTGCTGTCATTCTTTTCCAGACCTGTATCTTCGACATGCACTTGACTAGCATTGGTGTCTGGCAACTCTACATCGGAAGAATTGACGTCAAGGGATTGGTTGGCAAGCAAACTCTGGTTTTCACCTTCCATATCGTCGAAAGTGCTGTTGTCCGACTTGTCCACCAAAGATTCGTTGAAATCAACCGACTGGTTTTCGTAGCTTTCTTCCTTGTCCACATTCATACTCCCCTCGTCAAGCCAAAAATATGTCTCATTGGAAGCGTTTTCAGAACTGTTGAAATCAAGTGAAGTGCTGCTGTCATTCTTTTCCAAACCTGTATCTTCAACGCCAGCTTGACTCTCATTGGTTTCTGGAAATTCTGCGTCGGAAGAATTGACATCAAGGGTTCCGTTGGCAAGCAAACTCTGGTTTCCACCTTCAATATCTTCGAAAGTGCTGTTGTCAGACTGTGACTTGTCCGCCACTGATTCATTGAAGTCAACCGACCGATTTTCACTGCCATCTTCATGCTCAAGATCTGTACTTTCATCATCAAGCCAAACAACCGTCTCATTGGAAGCGTTTTCTGAACTGTTGAAATCAAGCTCGGTGCTGCTGTCATTCTTTTCCAGACCTGTATCTTCCACATGCACTCGACTAGCATTGGTTTCTGGCAACTCTGCATCGGAAGAATTGACATCAAGGGATCGATTGGCAAACACGCTTTGGTTTTCACCTTCCATATCGTCGAAAGTGCTGTTGTCAGACTTGTCCGCCAAAGAATCATTGAAATCAACTGCGTGATTTTCAACATCCGTATTCGCTTCATGAAACCAATCATCTGTCTCGTTGGAAGTGTTTTCTGAACTGTTAAAATCAAACTCGCTACTGCTGTCATTCCCTTTCACATGCACCTCACTAATATTGGTGTCTGGCAATTCTGCGCCGGATGAATTGACATCAAAAGATCGGTTGACAAGCAAACTCTGATTTTCACCTTCAATATCGTTGAAAGTGCTGTTGTCAGACTTGTCTGCCACTGATTCATTGAAATCAGCCGACCGGTTTGCACTGCCCTCGTCTTGCTGCTCGACACCCGTACTCTCTTCATCAAACCAAGCATCTGTCTCGTTGGAAGTGTTTTCAGAACTGTTGAAGTCAAGCTCGGTGCTGCTGTCATTCTTTTCCAGACCTGTATCTTCCACATGCACTCGACTAGCATTGGTTTCTGGCAACTCTGCATCGGAAGAATTGACATCAAGGGATCGATTGGCAAACACGCTTTGGTTTTCACCTTCAATATCGTCGAAAGTGCTGTTGTCAGACTTGTCCGCCAAAGAATCATTGAAATCAACTGTCTGATTTTCAACATCCGTATTCGCTTCATCAAACCAAGCATCTGTCTCGTTGGAAGCGTTTTCTGAACTGTTGAAGTCAAGCTCTGTGCTGCTGTCATTCCCTTCCAGGCCTGAATCTTCCACGTGCACCTCACTGACATTAGTCTCTGGCAATTCTGCGTCGGAAGAATTGACATCAAGGGATTGGTTGGCAAGCAAACTCTGGTTTCCACCTTCAATATCGTCGAAAGTGCTGTTGTCAGACTTGTCCACCAAAGAATCATTGAAATCAACTGTCTGATTTTCAACATCCGTATTCGCTTCATGAAACCAATCATCTGTCTCGTTGGAAGTGTTTTCTGAACTGTTAAAATCAAACTCGCTACTGCTGTCATTCCCTTTCACATGCACCTCACTAATATTGGTGTCTGGCAATTCTGCGCCGGATGAATTGACATCAAAAGATCGGTTGACAAGCAAACTCTGATTTTCACCTTCAATATCGTTGAAAGTGCTGTTGTCAGACTTGTCTGCCACTGATTCATTGAAATCAGCCGACCGGTTTGCACTGCCCTCGTCTTGCTGCTCGACACCCGTACTCTCTTCATCAAACCAAGCATCTGTCTCGTTGGAAGTGTTTTCAGAACTGTTGAAGTCAAGCTCGGTGCTGCTGTCATTCTTTTCCAGACCTGTATCTTCCACATGCACTCGACTAGCATTGGTTTCAGGCAACTCTGCATCGGAAGAATTGACATCAAGGGATCGATTGGCAAACACGCTTTGGTTTTCACCTTCCATATCGTCGAAAGTGCTGTTGTCAGACTTGTCCGCCAAAGAATCATTGAAATCAACTGTCTGATTTTCAACATCCGTATTCGCTTCATCAAACCAAGCATCTGTCTCGTTGGAAGCGTTTTCTGAACTGTTGAAGTCAAGCTCTGTGCTGCTGTCATTCCCTTCCAGGCCTGAATCTTCCACGTGCACCTCACTGACATTAGTCTCTGGCAATTCTGCGTCGGAAGAATTGACATCAAGGGATTGGTTGGCAAGCAAACTCTGGTTTCCACCTTCAATATCGTCGAAAGTGCTGTTGTCAGACTTGTCTGCCAAAGATTCATTGAAATCAACCGACCGGTTTGCGCTGTCCTCCTCTTGCTCGACATCTTCACTTCCTTCATCGAACAAAGCATCTGTCTCGTTGGAGACGTTCTCTGAACTGTTGAAGTCAAGCTCTGTGCTGCTGTCATTCCCTTCCAGGCCTGAATCTTCCACATGCACCTCTGGCAATTCTGCGTCGGAAGAATTGACATCAAGGGATCGGTTGATAAGCAAACTCAGGTTTTCACCTTCAATATCGTCGAAAGTGCTGTTGTCAGACTTGTCTGCCACTGATTCATTGAAATCAGCCGACCGGTTTGCACTGCCCTCGTCTTGCTGCTCGACACCCGTACTCTCTTCATCAAACCAAGCATCTGTCTCGTTGGAAGTGTTTTCAGAACTGTTGAAGTCAAGCTCGGTGCTGCTGTCATTCTTTTCCAGACCTGTATCTTCCACATGCACTCGACTAGCATTGGTTTCTGGCAACTCTGCATCGGAAGAATTGACATCAAGGGATCGATTGGCGGACAACAGCACTTTCATGGAAGCGTTTTCTGAACTGTTGGAATCAAGCTCGGTGCTGCTGTCATTCCCTTCCAGGCCTGAATCTTCCACGTGCACCTCACTGACATTAGTCTCTGGCAATTCTGCGTCGGAAGAATTAACATCAAGGGATTGGTTGATAAGCAAACTCTGGTTTTCACCTTCAATATCGTCGAAAGTGCTGTTGTCAGACTTGTCTGCCAAAGATTCATTGAAATCAACCGACCGGTTTTCACTGCCATCTTCTTGTTTGACATCTGCACTTCCTTCATCAAGCCACACATCTGTCTTGTTGAAAGCGTTTTCTGAACTGTTGGAGTCAACCTCGGTGCTGCTGTCATTCTTTTCCAGACCTGTATCTTCGACATGCACTTGACTAGCATTGGCGTCTGGCAACTCTACATCGGAAGAATTGACATCAAGGGATTGGTTGGCAAGCAAACTCTGGTTTTCACCTTCAATATCGTCGAAAGTGCTGTTGTCAGACTTGTCCGCCACTGATTCATTGAAATCAACCGACCGGTTTTCACTGCCATGTTCTTGCTTGACATCTGCACTTCCTTCACCAAGCCACGCATCTGTCTTGTTGGAAGCGGTTTCTGAACTGTTGGAATCAAGCTCGGTGCTGCTGTCATTCTTTTCCAGACCCGCATCTTCCACGTGCACCTCACTAACATTAGTGTCTGGCAATTCTGCGTCAGAAGAATTGACATCAAGGGATTCAGTGGCCAGCCAACTCTGGTTTTCACCTTCAATATCGTCGAAAGTGCTGTTGTCCGACTTGTCCGTCAAAGATTCATTGAAAGCAATGGACTGGTTTTCGCTGCCATCCGTACTCCTCCCTTCATCAAACCAAGCTCCTAACTGGTTGGAAACATTCTCCGAACCATTGAAGTCAAGCTCGGTGCTGCTTGCATTCCCGTCAATATCTATGTCTTCAACATGCACTTGACTAGCATTGCTAACTTCAATGGCATCGAGACGGCTGTTGTCAGACTTGTCTGCCAAAGATTCATTCAATTCAACAGAGCTGTTTCCGTAGCTTTGTTTGTTGTCTACATGCGTGCTCCCTGTGTCAAGCCAAACATCTGTTTTGCTGGAACCGTTCTCAGAACTGTTGCTATCAAGCTCAGTGCTGCTGTCCTTCCCTACCAGACCTGAATCCTTCACATGCACCTGACTAAAATGGGCTTCTGCGTCGGAAGAATTGACATCAAGGGATTGGTTGGCAAGCAAACTCTCGTTTCCACCTTCAATATCGTCAAAAGTGCTGTTGTCAGACTTGTCCACTGCAGATTCATTCAAACCAGAAGTGCGATTTCCGCTGGCTTCTTTCTTGTCCAGATCTGCAATCCCTTCATCAAGCCAAACATCTCTCTCCGCGGAACCATTCTGCGAACTGTTGAAAACAATCTCACCACTGCTATCACTTCCATCCAGACCCGTATCCTCCAAAGGCGCTTGACTGCCATTGGTCTCTGGCAGGCTTTCATCTGAAGAATTGATTGGAAGGGAACTGTCGCCAAACAAACTCTGGTTCTGAGCTTCAACATAGGAAGAGCTGCCGTTGTCAGACTTGTCAAGAACAGATTCATTGACATCAGCTGAGCTATGGACGGCAATTCTCTCACTTAGATCCACAGACGTGTTTGTCAGTTTTCCTCCCACATCACCCATGGCTGGCAGCCCATAAGACAATATTTCGGTCTCGTTGGAGACGTTTGCGAAGGAAAGGTTGAAATCAAGGCCGGTGCTGCTGTCATTCACGTCAAGGTCAATGTCTGCCTGACGCAGCTCCAAGAAGCTCTCGGTGAGCACACTTGTGTTTCCATGCTGTTGAACAGCCGCAACGCTGGCATTGTCAGAAAGATTTAGATCTGCAGAGCGATTTGCAGTGCTTTCTGCTTCATCAACAAGCCAAATTCCGTCAGACCATGAGTCTGTCTCGCTGGAGTCAAAGTCGGTGCTTCCGTTTGAATCAATGCCAAGGCTGTCCCTCTGCTTCAGCTCACTACGATTACTATTGGCCTCTTGCAAAGCCTCGTCTGAATAGGAATCGCTCATGGCAAAGGAGATGTTCGCAATGAATGCGGTGCTTCCGTTGCCATCCTCCACCGTTTCAAGTGGCCTTCCAGACCAAGTATCTGTCTCGTTGACAGGGTCTTCAGTGGAAACGTTGGAGTCAAGCTCGAGATCACTGTCATTGCCATCGGCTCCAAACTTTCCGCTGGCACTCCAGTTGCTTGCTGACGGAGACCGGTCAACATATCTTGCAAAAGAAGTGTTGCCAAACAAGCTCTTGTTTCCACCGTTGTCAGACCGGCTTCCGTTGTCAGACTTGTCGTCAGATTCATTCCAATCGAGCAAGTACTCTTCCGCAGGTACTCCGCCCACATCGGCAGGCTCATCAGGCGTCATTGAAGCATTCGTGCTCTTCCAATCGCCAGGTCTCCATCCACTTGTGAAAGTTTCATTTGGAATGCTGATATTCATTGAGCCTGCTCCGCCTGGGTCATCATTGCTCACAGATCCATTCTCACTCTTCTCCAACCAAATCTCCTCAGGTGTCTCGTTCCTCAATCCAGGGATGGAAAAGCTGTCGCTGCTTCCTTCGACACTGCTTGCATTCCGGGGTGGTATCTCGGAATCTTCCTCATCGTCTTCTCCCGTCCAAGTGGCTTTGGAGGCATCTTCCTGGCCGACCTGCATCGCGCTTCCATTCGCGAAGCTCAACGACGTCGGCTTCTGGCTCAGGCTACATGAGGCTAGGCGTTTTCTGCTACATCCAGGTTTGACACGGTTAGACTACCAATTACTCAAGGCAATATGCACACATCAAGACTCAAGACTCAAACCAGTACAAGGCAGGATCCACCCACCCCAACAGGCTGGCCTCAAACTTGCTCGTCGTGTTCTCTTCGTTTTCTGCAACCTCTGACTCGTCCAGGTCGCTGGAAGTGTTCAAGTTGGCTCCCCGTACAGTGTGGATCACCAGGTCAGCACTCCCACTGAGCACCTGTTGCAACTTGCACAAAGGCAACTTTAGGAGAAAACATAATAAAAAAGGCAAGCGCAGTTGCTGGAGCTGCGGCTTTGATTATCTTAAAATCGTGTGACAAAGTCCAAGTCCACTAGTCCACTCGCAACCGAACTAAGTCGGGCGCTGTGGCCGTAGTGGCTGCAGAGCTCAGAATCTTTGAGGTTGAAGTTGTGGGTTCTTTCGTGGAGGTTGTCTCAGTGATGCTTGTGGTTGAGGTGGTGTTGAACAAGTGTTCTTCTTGATCCTGAACTCATTGATGCGCAAAGCAATGAGTGAAACATGCACAAGGAAACTCCAATCCTGCTGCCTGTCACTGGTCTATTCTATTCTGTAGCAGATCGTTCAGTGCTCTCACTCAAAAAGCCGAGCATCTGAAGTCGCACTGGTTCGGCGAACATGTGGAATGCCAGCACCAGCAGAGATAAGTTTGGACCCCCTGTGTTGCACGAACCTGGGTTGAGGCCAAGGTTCTCTGTCTGGATTGGGTTTGGGGTATTGTACATGCGCTTGCGATTTTGGAGGTCTAGAGCCCAAAACACTACAATGCATTCCAGAAGTTCAGAAGGAACTCCACATGCCAAGGGACGTTTTGGCTTTGTCCACATCCGCTAAGCTGGGGTCAGACAAAAGATACAGCCTGCAAACACTGAGTGGTTAAAAACCCTTGATCGGAGCAAGGACAATCACGGACAATCGAGGCCTCACGAGGGCTGGCTCGTCCTTTCGACGACCTAAAGGGAGCGTAAGTGTTCTTTGAGAACCTCAGCGATGAGAGGAGACATGAAAAGAACACCTGTAACATCGACCATTTTGGTCCAACATTGCTGCATGCTGTCGCGGGAATACTGGTGAAAAAAAACAAGATGGAACCCACGAACCCGAATGCAAACACGTTCAAAAAACTACATATGTCCAAATGACACTCTTGTAGGACACTCTTGTGGGACACTCTTCTGGGACAGTCTTGTAGGACACTCTTGTAGGACACTCTTGTGGGTCACTCTTGTGAGACACTCTTGTAGGACACTCTTGTAGGACACTCTTGTGGGACACTCTTATAGGACACTCTTGCGGGACACTCTCGTAGGACACTCTTGTGGGACACTCTTGTAGGACACTCTTGTGGGGCACTCTTGTGAGACACTCTTGTAGGACACTCTTGTGGGACACTCTTCTGGGACAGTCTTGTAGGACACTCTTGTAGGACACTCTTGTGGGTCACTCTTGTAGGAAACTCTTGTGGGACACTCTTGTGGGACACTCTTATAGGACACTCTTGTGGGACACTCTTGTGGGACACTCTTGTAGGACACTCTTGTAGGACACTCTTGTGAGTCACTCTTGTGGGACACTGTTGTGGGACAGTCTTGTAGGACACTCTTGTAGGACACTCTTGTGGGTCACTCTTGTAGGAAACTCTTGTGGGCACTCTTGTGGGGCACTCTTGTGAGACACTCTTGTAGGACACTCTTGTGGGACACTCTTGTAGGACACTCTTGTGGGACACTCTTATAGGACACTCTTGTGAGGCACTCTTGTAGGACACTCTTGTGGGACACTCTTCTGGGACACTCTTGTAGGACACTCTTGTCAGACACTCTCGTAGGACACTGTTGTGGGGCAGTCTTGTAGGACACTCTTGTAGGACACTCTTGTAGGACACTCTTGTGGGACACTCTTATAGGACACTCTTGTGGGACACTCTTAAGGGACACTGGGACGCTCTTGTAGGACACTCTTGTGGGACACCCTTGTGGGACACTCTTGTAGGACACTCTTGTGGGACACTCTTGTAGGACACTCTTGTGGGACACTCTTGTGAGACACTCTTGTAGGACACTCTTGTAGGACACTCTTCTGGGACACTCTTATAGGACACTCTTGTGGGACACTCTTGTGGGACACTCTTGTAGGACACTGTTGTAGGACACTCTTCTGGGACAGTCTTGTGGGGCAGTCTTGTAGGACACTCTTGTAGGACACTCTCACTCATGTGGGACACTCTTGTGGGACACTCTTGTAGGACACTCTTGTGGGACACTCTTGTAGGACACTCTTGTGGGACACTCTTGTGAGACACTCTTGTGGGACACTCTTGTGGGACACTCTTGTAGGACACTCTTGTGGGACACTCTCGTAGGGCAGAGGGTTGCGCGGGCACCGGACAAATCGCACTCTCGCCTGCATTTCGCGCGATCTCCGCAGAGGGTGGGGCGGGCACCGGACAAATCGCACTCTCGCCTGCATTTCGCGCACTCGACACGCACAATCTCCGCAGAGGGTTGCGCGCGCATGGAACAAATCGCACTCTCGCCTGCATTTCGCGCACTCGACACGCACGATCTCCGCAGAGGGTTGCGCGCGCATGGGACAAATCGCACTCTCGCCTGCATTTCGCACACTCGACACGCACGATCTCCGCAGAGGGTTGCGCGTCAAGTCTCCTAAACGAGCGAGACTTCCTCAAAAACTCACACGTCAAAGTCTGCAAAACGAGCGTTTCGTACGAGACTTCCTCCAAAAGTCAAGCGGAAACACCCATCGGAGCACACACATCACGCAGCCCTGCCAAGCAGTTTCGCGATTCCAGCCCCTCCAAACGACACCCGCTCACACGCCAATCCCAATGTGACAGCGACATTCACCTCTACCACAACTCACAACCTCCCGATTCCATGCGCCTGCCACGAATCTTTCCGCGTCCACACGTCTAACGCGCACAAAGTACTGCGCCTGCCACGAAATGTCACCTCCGTCACACCTCGCAACCTCACGATTCCCTGCGCCTGCCGAGAATCGTACTTCCACGCCTCAAAACCCGCACAAAGTCCTGCGCTTACCACGAAAAGTGACAATATCATCTCATGTGAGCTTCAACAAAATTTGCACCACACCACACGTTTGGAATGATTTCGACCCGTTCTGAGCACACTCCCATCCACCAAAATCGCCATTTCAGCTGAGACTTGTCACGAAAACCGAGCTTCGATGCCACACCCTGAAACGCACATCCCAATGGCAGGGCCACATCCAACACCCCAAAAACACGACTCTCCAAGCGCTAATCCCAATGGAACTGCGCAGCAATCCGCGAATCTCACAAAACGCTGCGCCTGTGCAGCGAAATGCATCACGTTTCTTGCGCGACATGTCCGTGTCATGCAAATCACAATGGAATAGCGGCGCAAACTGACACGTGACACATCCATGAAAAGTCACTTGCAAAAGCTTCCCCCAATGGCAGCAAATTTGAGACGCGACGACGACGACAAACGACGACAAACGACGAGAGACGACGACAGACGAGCCATGCAAACACAGCTCCAAACCCCAGACCCCCAACTATAAACGGGAACCCTTCGCTACGCATTCGGGAAAAATCTGCGTTGCATTACTAGTAGTAGGCCCAAAGCGAAATTGCTGGAACTGCTGAACCAAGGAACGGATCTGCTCCTTGTATCTTGCAGGTGAATTCCATGGAAAATGGTTTCTTGCCATGACCTGATCAAGGTCGACATCAAAGACATGTGGCACCCCTTGAAATCTGTGCTCCTAGGCGCCAAGGCTTTCCGTTGGATGTGCATGGTTTGTTTTTAGAAGACTTGACCTGTTCAGACTGTCCTTACTTGGATCAACTGTGGAAGTCTGCATCCATCACATCAAGTTCATGATCGGCGAAAAGGTCTGGTGAGTCTGGTGCTTCCAAGCTGCGTCCAGTCGTCGGCACCAGCGGGGTGAGCTCCGCCACCTTGGCAGAGTGAGGGCAGCAAAATGGTCGTGAGCTCCTGACCTTTGAAACCATCCAGGGGCTTCAAACATGTTCAAACCACCCTCCCACTTTCACGTCAAACTTTTGAAAGATGCCAGAGTCGTTCAGGACACTCCGCCTTTACCTTTCGTCTTCACCAGTTGCTGCCACGAAGCCGCCAAGCCAGCCGCTTGAGACGTCGCAGCGAAGGGCACAGTGAGGACGGCAACTGAGTAGCTTCTTGTTACTAGTAACTAGTAGCGATGGCCTTCAACCTATATAATAGCGATGGCCTCCACCTAGTAGCTTCTAGCTACTAGTAGCATCTAGTAGCTAAGTGAGTCAGGAGTTGGTTTCTATGAAGTTTGGTGAGTGGTGAGACCCCTGGAAGTGGAATGGGGTGCATCCGTTGTGGAATCCAAAGCAGGGTTTCTGCAGGACGGCCAGCATCCCAGGGCTGGAGTTGCAAGAATTGAGCAAGCAAAGCAATCATATTCTAGATTCTAGCATTGAGATCTGTGCATGTTGAGCTCGTCCTGCATCACCTGCAAGAGTCAAGTGCTCAGCCCAAAATGCGATCAAGCTTGCCGTCTCTAACAAAACATAAGAAACTAAACATACAGGCAAACGTGCAGTATATGCAAACTGTAGTCAACAATGAGGGACCTATTTCATCCTGCTACTAGTACATACTAGTACGTCACCCAACAAGCCTGTACAGCCTTGCTGGAGGATTGTAGTCCATCGGCAATTAACCTTTGGCAGCCCACCTGTCATCACTGAAAACTCTCATGAGCAAATCTCTATGCAGTGTATAGCTTAATTTTCTACAGCTCTGTCTCCGATCTATATAAAGCGGTGTTGGGATAGCAACAAATCCCCCTACTATATATACTTACATTTTTCACTGCCTTCTAGCCAAGCGCCAGTGAGGTCGGCCTTGCGGAGTGCCAAACGGAAAACTCATCAAGCAAGATCAAGCAAGCCAAGTGTCAGTGTATATTACTGTATATTTGGAGAAAACAAAACCGAATACGTTGAGGTAGGATATGGTAGGTTACTTGTGGCACTCTAAAACTTGCACCCATGTCCTGGTATAAGTCACAAACTGTCATGATTGCCTTCCCAGTTAAGCAGGTGGAGAGCCTCGGAGGTACGGCAGGTGGAGCGAACTGTTGAATGGATATCGACACAAGGTAGGTGCAAAGCAAAACTTGGCACACAAGCAATGTCCAAAAGGAGCTTCAAAGCCGCTACCAAAGGTACAGCAAACCAAACCTGATGCGAGCTCTACTCATACGTGCGAGCAGGTTGCAGCAGCACGAGCAGATGAGAAATAGCTGCGTGCATTCATCCGGCTATAGGGCTACTCCCCTCCTCTTGGGGACGGCCCTACATTAAGTTCAAGGATGGCCACAAACTCCGTTGCTCTAACTTTGACCGTCTCTTGTGCACAAGGAAATGTCGTTGGTCACTGCTACCTACCTCATTCCTTCTTTGCTTCCAATTCCAGAATCCAAAAGCATTTCAGCAATCACTCACATCAGCTGTAGTTGAACACCAGGGCAAGCAAGCTAAAAGCAAAATCAATGTTGTTCTTTGCACCAAAGACTGTGGTAGCGCCAAAGACTGTGCTAGCCTCATGATGTAGCTTTCTGTGACCCAATCTATACACTTTTCTGTGACCTCTTGGGCCGACAAGCTGTCGGAAGGTCAAAGAAAGAAGCAAAGACAAATATCCAATGTGGTGTGACATACAGTGAATGCAAGTGGGAAGTGAAAGGCCACTTCAATTGAGGCCAGCTGCAGGTAACCTGGCTCCCCAAAGAGGAAAGTTCAAGCCAAAAGAACGTCTTAGACTTTTCATGGAAATGCCACCGCTCAACATTCTAAGCCCCATGACTGCTTGCTCTTGCAAGCTCCGATTCAGGCCACATTGCGCCTTGTACAGCAATTACAGTAGTCGGGCCACATTGTCGCTTGTAGAATCCATGGAAAATATATAATGGAAAATGAAAATTGGAAATGGAATGGCAACAAGTCCAGCGATTCATGTCTCTTAACATGTCCTGCTTGTTGCCCTTGCACCAAATTCAGGTATGGATTGGAGCAGGCCAGCGAACTCTTGCAGAGCCACGCTGGCCAGATCGACTTTCCTAGTCCTATGCGGCTCTCAATCCACCCACTTGGGGCTCTCACTCTTCCCTACCTGCATCATCTGTGATGGCCCAACTCTTCCAAAAAGCCGGGTCTCATCTCCAAGAGCAGGCACGGGTTCCGCAATGGGGTTTGTGACGTGGTTGCTGTGGTCAAGCTGGTGGAGCATCGGCAAAATGTACCACTTCCATGCAGGGAGGACCATGAGTGCCAGGAAAGAGGCCAATAGCACGCGGTTCACAGGAGGGGACATGCCGAAGAGAACCTCATATCGTGCCAATCCACCCACAGAAGCATCGAAGCAGCGTTCCCAGGAGAAGCCGACCAGCATCCCCAAACCAGTGATCATGCCCCGAAGAGCTTGGTCCACCTCAACATCTTCAAGGTGCATGTCTGCCACCTGATTTCCACACAGAACGCAATT